>GL379974.1:160343-186442 GCA_000143925.2 Caenorhabditis brenneri
AAAATAATATGATGATTACATAGCCAGATAGTAAGTGTAAAAAATCTCTTGGATGCATCTCTCTGTTCACCAAATCAACGGAATCAAAGCCTTTCTCCCATTTGGATATTTACTTCCGAAATGACTGCGGTACCAATAGTGATGTGACATGGCCCGAGGGGCCAGATTGCATATTGTGAAAAAAGCAAACGCAATGGCCGGAAAGCTACGAGCAGCTATCGCGTATCCAAGCCATTGAAGACATTCGCCGAAGTAATTGGGACAGGAAACATATTCAAATAGATGACCACGAGGAATACCATACGTTGAAGGGCCACGAGATCGCAATGAAATCAGATGAAGATCACTGACAAAATGAATTATAAAGCCAATCTATAACCAAATTAAACGGTATTCAGGAGGAACAAAAAACACTGACCGCGAATAGCCAAACACCGAAAAATACAAAAAAACGTGGATGAAACTTGTCTATTTCAGGTTGATAATATGCGTTCCATGACCCTTGAATGAATCCGTTCCAAGAGCAAAAAACGAATGCCATCAGAACGATATAAATTGGAGTCGTGTTTCTTGAATTGATCAAAAACGGGTAAACAAATGAACGATACGCATAATGGAATATTATGAGACAAGTAAGGAAACTCCCATAGTCCGTTAGATGTTGATTAGTCCAATAAAAAATGAATGGGATAAAAAACGCTGGAGACTCCTGAAACATCCAAGCAACTCTCGGTTGAAGAGCCCATGAAGACGCTTTTGGTTTACTGTATCTTCCATATTCAGCTGGTTTTTTGGTATTGGACAATGTAAGGAATACAAATATTCCACAAGTTGTCATGAGCCATGATGCGACGATGATGATAGCGAAGAGTATCATTTTTTTCAAATATTCAGGAGTGGAAAATGCAAAGTTATGAAAACAAATCTTGCCACGTGCAGGCCATTCATGTACGTCACGTTTCCGTATGTTCTTAACCACGATCCGCACAACACGTTTGAAACCATTGGTCTTCTACTTTTTATTATTATGTGGTGCTAAAATCTCTTTTATGCAAAAAAACACACAAAAAAATGTTCTAAAAATGACGATATTCGACGGAAACTAATTTTAGCCCTTATCAAATCGAAGATAATCTAGATTACAATCCGGATTGCAATCCCAGGAATTCCGTTCGAGCCTCTTTCAAACGGCCAATATTGAATGGGTACCCGATCTTTGGGTACTGGATCTTTGGGTACGATTGCTCTTTGGGTACCCCTACTCTTTGGGTACTGAATTTGGGTACCGGCTCTTTGGGTTTTTTGTATCTTTGGGAACCCACGCTCTTTGGGTCCCAAATTTGGGTTTTGGTATCTTTGGGTACCTGTATCTATGGGTACGTCTTATCTTTGGGTATCAGATATGGGTACCATTGTCTTTGGGTACCAAATATGTGTACCATTATCTTTGGCTACCAGTATCTTTGGGTACTGCAGTTTTCAATTTTTTGTCACCTGGGCGGTGTTTTCCCTGAGCCTGTTTTGAAAGTGGTGTAATTAGCTTTCAAATGTTAAATAAGTTGAGCCACTAGCGCGACAGGCTTAGGAAACACGGGAATAAGCTTTTCCATGACACAAAAGTCAATTTTTCAGCAAAATTATTGATTTCCAGTTATCATTAACTTTTTTCAAAAAAATGTTTTTAAACGGTCCCAAAGTGTGAATTAATGTCCTCTGATGTTTTGAATACTTTGCACTTATGAGTTTGCGAAATAGAGTCACAAAAATAACCATACGAGTGACAAAGTTCGGTGTGGCACCCGAAGATACTGGTAGCCAAAAAGAGTAGTACCCAAATGAGGTACCCAAAGATAATGGTACCCATTTTTTGTACCCAAAGATAAGAGGTACCCATAGATACAGGTACCCAAAGCTACCAAAACCCAAATTTGGGACCCAAAGAGCGTGGGTTCCCAAAGATACAAAAAACCCAAAGAGCCGGTACCCAAATTCAGTACCCAAAGAGTAGGGGTACCCAAAGAGCAATCGTAGCCAAAGATCCAGTACCCAAAGATCGGGTACCCATTCAGTATTGGCCGACTTATTTTTCTATATTGAACTATTTCGTTCAAGCTTGTTTGCTTCGTTTATTGTCCAATTTTGTGCCATGAACATGTGAAATTCACAAAAATGTTTTCTTTTTCTAACCATTTCTATACCGCCAGGCAATAGTTGGTCTTCAAGCTCTTCATCTCATTTTAGATTTCTAAAAAATCAAATGAACTGACATCCTTTCGAATGGTTGAATTTCATTCTAACCTTAGTTACCTGTGTTAAAACCCGCGGAAACTTGTAAACACGGGTTGTTTTATCGGGCTTGTATCGACATTTCTCGGATTCCGCACACCGTTTTCTTTTGTGTGTGTGTGTAGTGGGCGGAGTTACCGAAGGGAGTGTTAGGCAGGAAAGAAAGCACAGCTACAATTGAAACAATTGAAAAAAGAACAAATACTGAAAAATAATAAGCTTAAAGGTCTATACTTTCTTCTGCGATTTCAGGACATCGTTTTGTATTACACCACACCCTTCGAAAAAAAAACTCATCTGAAGATCTTTTTCCCTTTTAGCCGCCAATGAAGTATCTTGTGCCCATTCACCCGTTCTCTTTCTCCTTTCCTCAAGAAAATCTCAGTTTTCGATCTTTATGGTATTCCGGGGTGGGAGAATAGTTCAAGGACAGATTTCTTAATACTACCTCAACCTCTCTTTCTTCGGAATGCGAAGGATTCCATATCGAATTAAACATTTTGGATTATTTTTTGGATTACTTCTGATTATTCTCTTTATATCACATTTCATTTTCAAAGATATTCAACATGTGAGCTTCTATTCAAAAAAGAAAACTGAAATCTTATTTCATTATTCAGGATCCGAGAATCGACAAGTTCCCCATTTCGAGAACACCCAGATATCGTCACTTGAATATAAGCGTTGTGATGGTTGTTTCAGATGTGAATATAGCTGAAAATGAATATAAAACCGCTTTGAGATCAATGCGATGCTATTGTAAAATGCACAATTATTCTTTCAATTTGGTCCAAGATGTGGATTACCGAATCGCTTGTCATCAAAAGGATGTGAGATTGTTTTTTTTTCTGTTCAAATGATTCCTCTACGTGGTATCCATGTCGTTAATTCATAGAAAATATTTTTGAAAATGATTGAAACGATATTTAGAATTTTTCAGTTCATGTTTCGAAGACATTGTATAGTAGCCGAACTGCTGGAAGAAACTGATTGGTTGGTGTTTCTAGATGCAGATATTGCAGTTGTGAATCCAAACATGTGAGTTGTTGGGAAGAAAACATCAGTAATTAGGGTTCCTTTCTGAATGACGATTCAGGGTTTTCGAAGAAAATATAATTATTTGTTCTGGAATTTCGAAATTGTTGCCAACTGCTTTAATCAGAATCTTAATCAGATTGAATGAAATCTCGAATTGTTTTTCAGACATCTCGAAGACTACATCAATCCGTTGTATGATTTAACATTTTACGATCGTTTCGTTAATTGGGAAGTGGCTGCTGGATCCTACATCATCCATAATACTCCATGGGCAAAGCAATTTCTTCGTGATTTCGCCAATTTTGAGACCCAATTACCCAATAGTTTTCATGGAACTGATAATGGAGCTCTTCATGTTTGTTGGAATTTCAATAGAATATATATTTTTTTATTCAGATTTTCCTTCAACAGAAGTTCTATCCTCAACTTTCGGCCGAATCCCAAGTTTGTAGAAAAATTTGGGAAAAAGCAGAAAATTATCGGGATCTTTTCACTTTTGAAGCTTGTATTCGAACAGTAATGGGAGATGTTCACGAATTCGATCGAGCCAGAATTTTGAAAAAGGTTTTTAATTTTTCAAAACTTTTTTGAATAAATCTTTTACAGGGAACTGGCTGGGTTCGGGATATTTGGCTGACTGATTCGAAATGGAGTCCTGAAAGAGATTTCATGCTTCATGGACTCAAAGATTCAAATGAAGTTCAATTGAAACAAGGATTTATTGTGAATACGTTAGTTTTTTATTTATTTTAGGACACCTTCTTACAAACAGAAATTCAGAATATTTGGGAACTTCAATTGGCGTAATCCATTTCAATCAACTTTGAAATTGGAGAGTTGTAGATCTCCAGATGAATCAACATGGAATATGGATGAAAGTTTGATTGTTTCCAGAAAAGAAATTGAAAAGTATTTGAGTGAACAATTCGATGAAGTTGAGAAAAGAAGATGGGAAAGCCTATCAGCTGTTGCCGGTTATATTTGATCTCAAGAGAATTGATCTCGGTTTTTTTATTGAAAAATGAAGATTGTCATACTTCAAGTAACCTCAATATTTGCAATCGGTTCATAATTTTTCCCAAAACTTTTTTCCCAACATTGCAGTTTTTTGAATACCTAATCACTTCTAGAAACTGAACAACAATTGTTCTGTGACAGTTTTAGATTGAATGCTCTTTTACCGACATTATATGTATTCCAAACTCAAACAGTAAACCAGTTATCCAATGTCTCACAAGAGAAAAAAAAACAAAGATGATGAGATACACTGATATATACGTAATAAATCTAAGAAGCCTTCATGAATCCCTTCGGAGAAGAGGTCTCTACTCTCTCTTTCCGATAAATGTGAATCGGTAAAAAAGTGGTATTAGCCACGACGCGGGCAATAATAATGAGCGGTGGGGCGGGCAGTGCTAACGACTACCAGTATTTAATGGATGACTCCGTCCAAATGAACCTCTTTATTCTATTGTAAAACAGTTTATACATATCGTTTGTTGTTCGTTTAGAAGCTAACATCTTACATTGTTTAGCTCTAGCTTCAACATGTGGTGGCACTTCTTTCTGAAGGTTCGTTTATTTACTATCAAAGTGTATCCTATCCAATTGTTATATGCTTACCTGACTCTAGATTTCACTTGTTTTAGTGTTACTAAAGTTTGTTGTTATTAAAATGACTTTCTAAGCGAACAGTATGAAATGTTATGAACTGTTATTTTGATAGAATCACTGTGTTACTTTTCAGTTCCTCCTATTTTTGTATACATCGACTGTATACAGTTTCGAAATCAACAATGGAGTTGTTGGAAAACCAGAAGTGTTTTGTGGAATAGACACGATTCGAGTTAAAGTGAATACAGAACATCCATTTAATGGTGAGTCAGACAGTTTTCTCAATTCAAACTTTGCAAAATCCCATCAGGAAGAATCTACGTGGATGGTGAATCTGATAAACAACACTGTGTTCAACACTCGGCAGATGCTCATTCATCTCCTCAAGAGTTCACAATTCCAATCGGTGCATGTAATATGCGTCGTCAAAGAACTCTTCATCCACGTGGAATCTCATTCTCTTTTACAATGATCACTTCATTTCATCCGTTCTTCGTGACTGGAATGGATAGAGCATTCAGTATTCGTTGTTTCTTTTTGGAGTCAATCAAAGGATTGAATGCTGAAATTGATGTTGGGTAGGCTTCTTTTGAATGTTTCTAACTATTTGAAATTATAAATTCATTCTCTTTTTTTATAGAACCCTGGCTCCTCAAAATGTAGATCAAGAGTACTCTCTTCCAGTTTGTGCCTATCATTTGAAAGATGGAATTGAAGGTCATGTCTTGAGATTTGCACAAGTTGGTCAAAAAGTGACCCATGTTTGGAGATGTGATCAAGGTATGGGAAGCAGATGAAGTTCTTTACTTTAGAAGTTTTTTCAGATGCTAGTCACGTTTACGGAATTCTGATTCACAGTTGTTTTGCTGATGATGGACACGGGAATAAGTTTGAATTGGTGGATGATAGAGGGTAGATCCAGTCATTTGAGGCTCCTCTAATAAAATTCTTTCAGATGTTCAACAGATCCATTCCTTCTTCCACAAATTGAATATGAATCTGGTGCTATATCAGCCTATACGAATGCTCATGTTTTCAAATATGCAGATAAAGTTAGTGCAATTCAGCATCTTGTAACTTCTTATCACTTTTAGGTTCAATTATATTTCACTTGCACCGTTCAACTCTGTTATAAGCATGATGGTGGTTGTGAAGGAATAACTCCACCTCAATGTTCTGGTCATATCAATGGAAATCATTCACCAAGAATCGGTCCTGCTGAACACAAGTTTGTGCATGGTCGTCCCGGAACTGACCATCATAATGAGCCTCATGAGAACAATCATCACAACGAGAATGATCTGAGTGCGGAGTCTCAGTTCAATGAACATGAATCAACTCCACGTGTTCCTGGATACATAAAACCAGATTCATTCCAACCAATAATTCTGGGACCACCACATCCAACAGTGTTTCATAAAGATGGAGGAGGATCACCACCTCATCATGTTCCACCATTTAAAGGACCATCAGATATTCAGAGAATCAGTGAGGATGACAGTAATCCGATTCCCTATCGTCGTGATAGTCCACTCAATGATACAACGGAAGATGATATTGTTATGCAAGTTGTGACGTTAAGAACAACAGTGCCTACAGTATCCCATACACCTGATCTTGTCACTTTCAAACCCGTTGTTACTGGAACAACTGGTAAAATGAATAGAAATAATGGATTGGATGAAGAGGAACAAGAAGTGATGATAACTCCAAGATCTTTGGGAGGAGGAAATGCATATTCCTCAACTACGAAAGTCAGAAGAACAGCAGGAGAAATGGAGACTGATGTATCTGTAGATGTGATTGTGTTGCCAGTAGAAGATAAAGAACGAAAAGGTAAAGAAATGAGTTTGAGAATTCTTGGAACTTTTTTACATTTGCAGACACGAACAGTCCTCCTCAATCATTATCATTCCAATCTTCATCTGAAGTTTGTCTCTCAAAAACATCAACAGTTATCTTCTCCACTGCTGTTATTCTTGCTCTTTTCTGTTGTGTTACCGTAACTTTCTTGGTGACTCGTCAAAGAAATCGTCAACTTTTACATCATGCATCGAAACGGCGGATCGACAATTTCTAATTTTATTCACCAATTGTTTTTTTACTTCTCATTCTTTCCTATCTGTCTGTATATTTTGATCTTTCCCCTCCTGTCTTCAGGTTTATTTTCTTTTTATTTCTTTTCCCAAAAAGTCAAAAAGCTCAATTATTTGTACTGTGCCTTTTAGAGTTTTACTGAAAAATATTACTTCAAAAAAGAGTTTTCCGAAAAAACCTCTAATAAAAAGTTCATTTTCACAAATATTTATTCAGTTCTGATTGAGCTCTGGATGATTTGGAACCGACAGTTTCAATGGAACTTCACTCCAGTAGAATGGCTTGACAACGTAGAGACTTTTAGTGAGTGGCATGACTGGTGAATCGAGAATATGAACCTGAAAGTTATGATGAAATGAAGGAATGACGTTTGGTTGGTGACTACATCTCCAGGCTGTGATGAAATAAAATTCATTTGACAAGTGGGTTTCTTCGTGCTTTTCAGAATATCGTCAACTGTTTCGATATTAACATTCTGAGTCATATCAACCATAACATTATCTGCAACTACAATCACATATCTGAAAATAAAATGATAAAATGTAGTCTGTTTTTCAATTCTTTCTTACTTTTGCTCGATTGTAGCAATTCGTTTTTTGAAGAATTCTTGAATTCTCAAATTATAGTCTTCAATTGTTTCATTAACTGGTATTCCTTGAAGTGGAGTATATTGAGTATTAATTGGATATCCGAGTCCAAAGAACTGAAATATTGATTAGAACTTTTTCTGAAAAGTTTATTGTTACCGTTCTCGGAGAAAGAAGCATTTCCTGATAATTCGATGGAAGCATTTGACGATAACCAATCAAAGCTGGTTCGATGTTAATCTAGAAATTTAATCAATTTGAGAAATTTGATTTCTTTTTTTTACAGTAGTAAAGGACAATCCAAGTCCTTTGACCAATCCAGCTGCGGTTTGAACTGATTTCATATCAGGCGAACAGAAAACTTCAAATGGACGAATTCTATGACTTGCCAGACCACGACCATAAGTTTCGGCGACAATGAGACCACGTTCAGTAAGAGGCGAATCGAATTTGTAGTGCAATGGTGAACGAGGGACAAGCTTTGGAGGCATATTCATGTCATATGGATGATATTCATATGGACCATGACGATAACATACACGGACCCAATTGGGAAAGATTAGGTTCATAGACTCAGCAGATGATACTTGAAATTAGTCAGTAGGTGATAACAATCTCTCTCACTTACTTGCAATAATTGTCAAATTACGATTTGGTTGCTGAACATGAGACAATCCGGTCAGAAACTTCTCTACAGATTCGGGTTTATCTCGAAGTGAGTCAGTGGAAGCACCCATCGAACCTTAATTGAAACAAGTTGAGATTTGATGGAATGGGGGTTCGGACTCACTAATACTATCTCTTCTTTTCCCAGCATCTTCTGGATTTTTCGAAACGCCGTTCATATTTCGAGAAGAATAATGAAATAAACTAATGGTTCATTCAAAAAGCACAGAAACATCATTGTAACACGTAGATTTGTATATTCTTGAGTTCAATTTTTCATTTTTATGCTCTTGGATTCAAAACATCTGATAAAACGTGATGTTCTCAATCTGAGGTTAGGCCATGTCGAGGTCAGAAGAAAAAATGAAACTGAAACAAGAATCAATCGATCGAACACTTCAGTTCGAAGTTACGAAGGAAGAAGAGAGAGTTGTGCCTCTGGTGCTCGTACAAGAATGCTCGTGCCGCTGACCGCAATCGTGACAACGTCGTTGCCGATGGCTGCTGCTATCGCACTCTGCTCCAAGGATCGTAAGACGGTAATTGGTTTCCTATCGTTCGAAAGTATCATAGAATGATTGCAGGTTCATGCCAAGAACAAGAATAAGAGTAGCAAG
Organism: Caenorhabditis brenneri; assembly: GCA_000143925.2. Classification (NCBI taxonomy): domain Eukaryota; kingdom Metazoa; phylum Nematoda; class Chromadorea; order Rhabditida; family Rhabditidae; genus Caenorhabditis; species Caenorhabditis brenneri. The sequence continues at coordinate 169,249 of GL379974.1, forward strand.
TCGGCTAAATCGACTAAATCTGCTCGTGGAAGAAGTTCGAAGAGTGGAAAGTCTTCAAGATCTCATCGTTCGAAAAGCCAACGTTCAAAGAGATCTTCCAAGTCTGGAAAGAAAGGAAAATCATCGAAATCTGGAAAAGGAGGAAAGTCTGGAAAATCTGGAAAATCCAGCAAATCGAAGAAAGCAGTGAAGGGAACTGCCACTTCATCCGCTTCTGCTGCTTCTGGAGTCTCTTCCGCTTCTACTGCTGCCTCTGAGAAATCCACCAAGTCGTCGAAATCGTCTCGTAAGAGCTCGAAGAGTTCGAAGAGTCGCAAGGCTCGTCGTCTTGATTCGGATGCTCAGAATAAGATGGAGAAGTCTGGAAAGAGTACGAAGACTGCAATTGCATCAGGAAAATTGGTAAGGAATGGAATGACATGTATGTTTCCAATTGTAATTTGTCAGCCACAATCGACTGGTGGAACCCAAATGGCAAAAAGTCTTGTTGAGGAAGTGAATGCAATCAAACATTCAAACCAGTTGACTGTCGTTCCATCTAAACTTCAATATCAGACTTTGGGAGGAGTCAATCAAATTGAATTGAAGAATACTTCTGGAGAACGTAAAGCCTACAAGGTTAAATGCTCCGACAATGCTCTCTACCGTGTCAATCCAGTTTATGGATTCGCTGAGCCTCATTCTTCTGTCAAAATTGATGTTTTGAGATTGAATGGAGAGCAGAAAACTGACAAACTTGTGCTTTTGACCGCCAACGTGAGAAAGAAAGTACGAGTTTTGAAGTATATATTCTTATTTTCAGGCCAAAGACATGGCTAACCCGCATGATGCATTCGCCCAACAAACGGAACACCGTGAGATGATGGTTGTTCCATTGGTTGCTGCCTAGAATACACGCTAACATTCCAACTTGAAATCTCTCTTCCACCCATTTCAATGGGTTATGTGTTCTTTTAATAAAAAGATATTTGATGTCTTGAAATCGATGTTTTTAAAATGATGTCATTGATTTTTGATATACAGAAAGGGGGCTCTCACTTTGACCGAATTGGGTAAATAATATGATCTTAAGACGTTTTTTCTAGATATTTTTTTATTTAGTTCATGTTTTTGAAATCACTTGATTTTCGGAAACTTTCCATAAAAATATCAACAAGAGAAGACCTATAAAAGGTATTCTCAAATACAGTTGATGTCAAAAAGAAGAATAAAATGAACCATATCAATCTCAGTTTTCTTTTGGTTTTGTTGATGGCTGTTGCCGGTGAGTTCTTCATTGAAATCTTTTTATAGCTGTATGTTTACAGGAACCTTTGGGGGTTTATTCTCTCATTCATTCTCTCATTCTCACGAATACGGTCATCATCATCATGGACTTATCGGTGGAGGCGGATTCAATCCATACGGAGGATATTATCAACAGAATCATTGGGGAAGAAAGAAGTAGATGCATATTCATCTTTAGTAAAATACTGATCAACTCATATTTTTTTCAAGTTTCACATTTTGTAAATATGCACTCTTAAAAAAATAAATATTGTTTGCAAAGTGTGGTTTTCAAGAGCTCCAAAGTGAATACCTATCAGAAAGTTTCTGATTTTTCAATGTCGAATGATGAATTCAGAAACATTTACGACCACTGTCATGATAAATGAAAAATGGTTTTGAAACCAAAGGCTAGTGGGATTCGATATCATGAGATTAATATCTTATTACCCAATTAAAAACCCAAAGTTTAAATTTCAGGCACTTTGTGATAAATTGTTTCTCCAGTTGTCTCTGATATTGTTTTCACTGTCACATTTCTTTCTCTAATGATGACATCATCGCCGTTTCACACTGTTCTGATTCTGATTTGTCGCCGTTTATCAATTTATTCTCTAGTCTTCGGGCGTCTGTATCAATCGATGTCACGAATCTTCTGACCAAAAAACCGCTTTGTTTGGCGAAAACAGATATGGAAAAATGGAATATAAAAGGAGGGAATCGAGTGGATAAATCAACCCAAAAAGGAACGAAAAATGACGTCTCAACTTCGACTTTCCGTACTTCTTCTTGTACTTCTTTTTGCCGTTGGTAAGTCATTTCCGTACTTTTTTCTTCATTTACTTTTCTCGTTACAGTAGCCTATGCTCATCATTCTCACTCCCATTCATACTCCCATTCTCATGAACATCACCATCATCATCACGGAGGATATTATGGAGGATATCAACCATATGGATATGGAAACAATGGATACTATGGCAACCAGGGATACAATGGATACTATCGTCAGAACTATTGGGGAAGAAGGAAGTAAACTGTGTATGGCATGTAGGAATTGAACTATTTGACGACTGGATTTAATTGTCTCTTATGTAATTTTTTTTGAAAATTGAATCTGGAATTAAAATGAATTTTTTCAACCAAGACACTTTGTTGAAACAACTTGTACGGCGAGTCCAGCGGAAGTCGTCCCCAGCGGAAGTCGTCACGATCAGGTTCTGGTTGGCAAAAGTAGTTGCTGGTACCGTAACGTGTTGTTTGGTGTATTCCAGATATGATCTTCTGAAGCTTCCGAACTGATGAAAGAAGAGGTTGATGAGAAGGCTTCTCTATATATATCTGTCAATTCCTTTTTTAGAAAAAAGACGGTCTTCATGAACAACTTCATAGTATAGAAAGCTGGATAAATCCCAATCGAAACCATAGTTTATTGATACTTAAAAGTCTCGTCCTTTTCGGAAATGGTTCTTCTTTTTGTTCTGATAATCCTATACCTCTTGTACCCATAAAAGTAATCTCCATTGTCCTTCCATCTTCTAAAAAGATCTTCAGAACCCATAAAAAGTAATGTTTTCCGGTTTCTTTTTTCTTTCAAAAACCACAAAAAGGCAATAGAACAAGGCGTCAAAATCAGGAGAAAAAGTGGCGCCTTTTGCCCAAAAAAACGGGAGAGAGTGTCTTTTTGCTTCTTCATCTTTTCTGTATAATGGGTGAAGGGACCAGAGAGTTGTAGAAAAAAGGAAAGGAGGAACAACATTTATAAGAATGCTCGAGGAGCAGCACATCTTCTTCTTCTTCTTTCTTCTACTTGCTCCTGCCACCGCCAACTTCTCCCCTTTTTCTTTCCCCCGTTTTTCTTTGTCTTCCGGGGTCCTTTGCCTCTCCTGGGACCGCCACGCCTTCTAAAACTAACAGACTCTCTATATATTCATAACTTTTTCCCTTTTTTGTTTAGCCGTTTACATATCACTCCCCTGACTGAACCCCATAATTTGGTGGTCCGTGTGTTCCCCGTCTAGTTTCTCTTTTTTTTTAAACCACAACTTTTTTCCGTTTCTTCTTCTCCTAGAACAACGGCTGCATGGTGGTAGGAGCTAAAAGAAAAAGGAGGAGGAGCTAACCCGATTTAGGAGAAAAAAGAAGAAGTCAGCCGCTGTATCTAACAAGGTTCTGAATCAGGGGAAGACGCTTATTTTTGAAATATTATATATACATTCATTCTTCTGGACGGCTCCAACTCATTCACAATTGAGAACTTAGTTTTCAGTGAATCTAAGAGTCTGGAATGGGTAACGGTATAGTGGGTTCTGAAAGCTTAGCAGGATTTTTGTTGAGATTCTCACTGATGGAAATTGTTTCTAGTTTTATGCTATCTGTGATTACATTCCTGATTTCAGAAAACCAAATCCTAGTTGTTTGCTTGATTATAGATTAATATAGATACAGAAAAGGTCAGAAACCGTAGTGACCTACTCTTTTTGCTTTCATTTTATTCGGACTTTCTCCTCAATCCCTTGAAACTAAGCATTCCATGTAATTCTAGATTTTTCTTTCTACTCAGATATTTTCCAAGCTATCAGCCGTCAATTCTGGTGCGTGTCTTAACAGTAAGATGTTCTTCCTAGTCCGCTTCTCCCTCTTCATCTCTTAATCGTTTGGCGTGCTGTAAGTTTTTTTGTTGATAATGAAACATCTTTAAATCACGAATGCCCTCACGGAAAGAAGTTTGAAAGTAGATCAATTTTGGATGAATATATAGTAGCGAGAAATGGTGAGTGTCACTTTGCATATCGATTCCTAACTCGGTTTAAACTGAACCGACTGACGAGAAAATTTTTTCTGGAACTACTAGTACATATTGGAGAAGATCTCCAATTTTTGTGTCAAATGAAGTTTTCGAAAATCGCTACTTCCACTTCCACATCCATGATGCACTGAAATTCAAGAAAATGAAGTTTTTACAAACGTTCTATTTTTGATTACATGTTAATAAAGAGCCATAGAGTGATGTTCTCACAAATTTTCGGATCAATTGAAGTAGTTTGGACTGAGTTATGCTGCTCAATCGAAATTTCTAATTTCGAGCTTCTAGGCTTGAAACTCATGAGCCACGATTTCTAAATCTGGTCTATTGACACATTTTGTTTATTTGACTCTATTACAACATTTTTGACTTGAGAGGATCAAAATAAAACTCCACACAAAAAAGTTTTGGTTTTCGTTTTCCAGAATTTTTCAGAAAACGATGATTTCTGAAAAAATCTGAAAAATAATTTTGACACAAAAATTGGAGATCTTCTCCAATATGTACCAGTAGTTCCAGAAAAAATTTTCTCGTCAGTCGGTTCAGTTTAAACCGAGTTAGGAATCGATATGCAAAGTGACACTCACCATTTCTCGCTACTGTATCAATTTTATTCCTCTATCTTGTATATTCAATTCCGAAACATAATTCCTTTTGTTCTTACCAATTTCAAACCTAATAGAAGCAACCCATATTCGCTATTGTATGAAAAATTATGACATAATTTTTGATCTACTTCATTTTCACAAATTTTGGAGCTACAATCTATTCGTTCAAATGTTTTTTGGCCTCCAGATGCACTCGTTCATTAATTTGTAGTTTTACTTCCTGACATCTTCCAATTACTGTTCATTAAATACTGAAAACCTTCATGTAGACTTTCCTCCAAAATTCAAACGTCAGAATCCAAAAATCTCTTTCTTTTTTTTCAAGAATTTCAAAGAAGTATTGAAGGAGTAAAGGTAGTGAGTTGGGGGTGGTCAAATACCTTTTGTCTTTTTCCTTTTTTGTTTCTTTTCAACACTTCTTTCACTTTTCCATTCTTCTTTTTTTGTAAAGGTGGTGCAAAGAAAAACTCGGAATCGAGAATATTTTTGAAAAAAAAGAGTAACGAGTTGTTTTTTGTCTATCGTACAAGTAAAATTAGTTCAATTTCACCTATACGAATCTTTTCCAGATCCTTCTTCCTCTTCTCCTTTTTTCCATCATTTTTTTTTCAGTCTATTTCTCATTCCATAAATCCTATTGGTCGTCGGTTTCTCGTCAGTCATTTCCCTTTGAATTGCCCTAGTTTTCGAGATTTTTCCGTTTTTTATTCAAAAAAAAAAAAAGTTTAGTCCATTGAAATACCTATGTCTAGATAGAATGTGCTCCTTTTAGAATCTGCTCTTCCAATTCTGGTGTTTCTTGACTTTTGCTTTTTTTCTTTTCGGTCTTTTTCAAGTGTGTTTTATTCTGAAGGTATTCATGCAATGAAACTCAAAAGAGATATCCACAGTACGTACGCTATCTGAACTATCATTCGACTGTTCCCATTTTCTGCAACATTTTTCCATTCTTGTCTACTGGGAGCCAAAATGACAACGTTCCCTGACACTTTTGATTTGATTTCCGCAGTTATTCCTTCGACTTTTTGCCTTTTCTATCAGTTTTTTCTATCTTCAGCACGCTTTTCCTAACAAAAAAACTACTTTGCTTTTTTTGTTTCTATTTGATATTTTTAAAGTATTTTACACTTTTTCCAAAGATTGGTTTTCAACTTCCTTCTTTTCAATATCTTCAATTTTCGAAAGTTCATTAATCTTCTTCACCTTCTTTCTCCTCAATCTGCAATTTGAAACTCATCGTACTCTATAATTTTCAAATCCGTTGAAATATCCAAAAGTTTTTCAGATCCAGCCAATTTCATCTTCAAAACGAAAACAAAAAAAAACAATGAAAGAAATCGTAAGATGAGTGAAAATGAAGAACAATTATACCGTAGTATGTCTGCTTTTTTACTTGCTTCTAGCAGGTTTCCACGTGGATGCTCTTAGTTGGGCTGCATGGAGTCCTTGGAGTTCATGCACAAAGACGGTTTGTTTTCAAGTCATTCCAAAACAAGGTTTGAAAATTTAAGTGTGGAGGCGGAGTTTCTCGTCAATTACGACGTTGTTTGACATCAAAATGCTCAGGAGAATCAGTTCGATTCAAAGTTTGTGCTCAAAAGACATGCGAGTCAAAGTCTAGATTAGCTAGGGATACAATTTGTGGTGGAGAGGAAATCGTTTCTAAGCAACAGGTATTACTTTCTGTAATTTTAGTTTGAATTCAATCCATTTCAGTGCGAAGTTGTATGTCGTTCTCGGTTAACCGGAGCCAATTTTTTATGGAGAGTCGATGACGGAACACCATGTCAGGCAGCCACGAGCAGAGCTGTTTGTAGTAAGGGGGCGTGTCAGGTGAACATTGAAAATTCAAACACAAATCCAATATGATAAACTTCAGATCGTCGGATGTGACGGATTGATTGGTTCATCGTTTCGATTCGATGCGTGTGGTGTATGTGGTGGTCGTGGTGATACTTGTGACAATGGAAAATTCATTTGGAAAGTGTCAGGTTCGCTTTTACAGATACAATTTTCAATTGATATGATCATTTTCAGAAGAGTATACGGCCTGTGCTTCAAACTGTGATGATGTTGTTGACTGGTCTGGTGCTGGAAGATCCATAGCTTCTACCAGTCAACCTATCGTTGTATGTGTCAATGCAATCAGTGGAAGAGTTGTTCCGGAGAAACTATGTGCAGATAAACTACGACCGAAAGTTGAAGCAAGACCATGTCCTATGTTGATATGCCCTTCAAGGTTTGATTTTGTGAACAGTGGCTGCTTGTACGCATTGCTTCTTCTGATAATCCAGAGATAAACTATAGACTGAAGATTCAATACTACTAGTATTATGCTTTCGATTATAATTATAAACATCTCATCAAAATCAACCTTATTCGATCTATTTTTATACTTTCTCCATGAAATTCTAGGATTATAGTTAGTTTAATATTCATATTTCAGATGCCGGTGAGTTTAAAATTGAATGCAGGTGGTAAGCTTAAAGAGTGTGCCCCATAAGAATGAAGGGGATGATTGATTGTTTGAATTACTTATTATTATTTCTTTTACTTTGTTTTTTCTCACAGAAATCACTTCTGAAATCAATTCAGATAAATGAAGAATGGCTATGTTTTATCACTACTTCTTATTAGACATTAATGATAATGTTCTCTTCTGCTGCTTCTTAGAGATGCTGTGCCTACTTTTCGGTTTGATAGAACAACAAAGAAAAAACGTTCATTTCAGATGGATGGCGGCAGATTGGACAGAATGTGTACCTCATTGTGGATCAGGAACACGTCGGAGAGAGGTTTATTGTGTACAAACAGCTCACAATGTAACAGTCCATGTTCCCGATTCTTTCTGTGAAAATGGAACGAGGCCGGTAAGTATCCATTCGTGGTAATCTGACCTTTGAGTAGTAATTTAAGACAGCGGAAGAGAACTGTATTTCAACATCTTGTGGTCGGTGGGAAGCAGGAAAATGGTCAAAATGCACAGCTTCTTGTGGTCAAGGAGTCCGTCGTCGTCATGTAGCATGTGTTGGAGGATCAGATTGTGATGAAGGTGGAAGACCTCGACAGGAAACAACATGTTATGCTGGAATACCGTGTAGTCTAGCAACTAACAGGTATGAGACAATCCTACTGAAGAGTTGACTAAAATCGAAAAGAAAGAAACTCTTCTGAGATTGAAATGTAGTTTATTTCATTTTTTCATTGGGCTATACGCCATAAGGCGAGAGTACGGTGCGAGTTGAGCAAACTGGGCGCTCTGTTTCATCCAACAACTTCCGCAGCGTTTGACAAAAATGGTCCTCACTCAGACGATTTTGGCCGAACGCCGTGAGAAAGGCGAAGTGCTTATGATTTTGGACGTCTTGCCGAATATACTAGTTCAAAGCGCATAAATTCAGGGAAACTTTGCCAAAAATTCCCTAAGAAGTAATCGGGAATTTATACTTGGTATCCCATGACCCGAATTCAAAATTTTCAAAAACTATGGCTGTTTTGTGTATGGGCTAGCATGGTAAATCATTGGGCTTTTGGGATTTTCTAAAGACCATATGACCTCACATATTAGTTTCCCCCAAATATTAAAACGGCTGCATTTCTGTTTTGAACTAGCTTCTTACAAATATTCCTCTCCTTTTTCAATTTCTCATCAATCACCATCTCTTACTAAACTCCTCGTTCTTCCTCCTCCATCACAATCGAGATTCATGTACTTTTTCTATGAAGATTACTCTTTTAGTAGTTGTATTTGTACTACTATTTGGAAAACGAAGGATTTCGAAAAAAGAAAAATTACTACGAGTTGACTTAACTTTAAGCGGCAAAAGGATGGAAGTAGTAGAAGGGGTAAAAAATGGGAATGGAAAAGCGAGGATTATTGAAGTTACCCCAGGGATTTTCAAATGAATGTTGCCTTTTTTGGAGTGGGAAAGTGTGTGACCGGAAGTGGAAGATTACGGTACTGAGAAAATGATTAAGAAATCATTTTGAACAGAAAAAGCACAGTACATCACAACTCTTAAGAAATTTTTGATGATCCGTAATCAATCTTTCTCACTAGTTGGGAAGAGGTTTTTCTTTCCCTTATTAAGATACATTGAGATTGAACCTTGAAAATTACGTAGCTTGACATACAAAAGTCCTCTGCCAATACAGAATATGAATCCGTGTTTTACTTGTTCTAAGCCATCACCTTACTATCTGAAACTCCACTGTCATGACTAAAGGTTCCTCAGCTGACAATGAGTGAGAATCGAAAATACCAGTTGAGGAGCTGGTTTTGTTGGTAGCCTTTGTTTTTGAATATGAACTGGGCTTTTGAGTTTTTTCGTTTTCGAGCACTAACGTCTCTCACAAAATGATCAGCTTACGGTAGGCTATTCTCTCGACCACAAATTTATTTCAATATGTTTGGATGCACAAGCACTTATGTCTCCGATAATCTTAATTGACGTTGATGGTTTAGTCATATTTCAGAGTGTCAATTTTCAGGATCTTTGCGCTTTACAGAGGAAAAGAGGAATCATAATTCAGCAAACCATGAGTTGTTGTTTATGATGATTATTATCCGGGATTTCTATTCAAAACCAATGTTTCAAACCCACTAAATTTTAATTCAAAGTGGAGTTACAGAAACGAATATTGTACTGAACAATTTTTCCTGGTCTACAAGAGGAATCTGTTAAAATAGAAGTATTAAAAAACGAGATCACATTTGATATGACTTGAATCTCATTGTTTAGCCTTGACTAGTACACAAAACAGCATGTACCCTCTGTCTCTTCTCCCCATCAAATTGTAGGTCTCTATCAAAAATCTTTTTTTTTGAAAAGTGCCCCTCTTCTTTTTTCTTTTTTTCCCACTACTACTATTGTTCTTCACCGCTGCTCCTTTTCTTTTTGGCGACATTCTAGAAGCAGAAGCAACGCCTTCTTTTTTCTTCTTCTCTTCTGCGAAATAAATTGATGGGTCTAAGGGTGGAGAGCCTGTGCTCTCCTTTCTCATTTTAAGCCCCGCCCACTTGAAACCCCTGCTCTTCATCCAATAATTGGGCGTGCCCGCCCCTATTCTCTCTGTCTTTTTCTTCTCCATTTGTTTCCTGGAAAAAGTGAAGAAAAACTAGGATCCCTGAGGAGTCTCTGAAATCAAGGAGTTCAGGATCCTGGAGCATCATGCTCCCTCTTCTACTATTTATTTCAGCACCATTGGGTGTCAGTGCGTTGTAAGTCTTTTGATAAATTCATTCCTCTTTTACATACTAACTAGATGACTTCTTAACAAGTAAAGGTTCATTAGCATTGAGTGATGACAGATGGAAAACGGGTAAGAAAAGGAGCATAAGGAGGGTTCACAGGGGAAGATCCACTTCAGAAATCAAGAGGTGTGAAATGTCTTTAGAAATTAGAAATATGATGGTCTTCTGCGGTAAACAACTTCATAATAGGTGATTTATTAGTAGAAGTGTAATTGAAATGTTGCGGAAATGAGCCGCAATATTTTATGAAACATTTCGAGAATGGATAAGTTTTTGAGTTACATTATTGTCAACCATCATCAAATCCTGAACAAAGGCCGATTCATTGTTGTAGTATTTGGCATATATTTTTGTGGATCATCGATAGATTCGATATTCAGTTTATAGCAAAAACAGTTTTTTTCAAGCTTTTTTTGAAGTGAAAAAATAACGTTCCTAAACTATCTTGTTGCAAAGTAACATCATGATACAAGCATCTCAGCGACCGAGGTATTGATAATAAGGTGACCACTTCAACATTTTTTGACTAATTTGAGCATATCTTCCCTCAGTTTCTCGCATAAACCACTGTATCTCTATCCAGCTTATGATTCCATGTTTAGTTGGATGCAGTAGCACCCAATTGTTTTGTGTATACACTAACTTTCCTGGGATTCTCTAGAGACTACATAGAAACAACATAAAGTTGCGAGATGCTCTGTCCTTTGCTCTCTTTTGTTTTCTCTTTTCCATTTTCACCTCTCTCATCAAAAATCATGGTCCCTTTCCTTCGTCTGCCATGCCGATGGACATTATAATTGTGGTGTTCTTTCCTCGTTTTGACCACCCCAAAATAGAGGAAATCCACAAATAAATAATGAACACGAAGTATAAGAGAGAGCTCAATGGAGCAGCAAAAATAAAGAGCATACTTATCCACACTTTGTTCTTTTCCTCTTCATTCCGATTATTTCAATGGGGGAGGAGGACCACCACAGCTTCTTCTTCTTCTTGAGTCTTCATGTGTCAAACCCATTATGTCATTTCATTTCATTTCGGCGGAACTATAGAAGACGTGGAAGAAAAGGTGTAGATGATGAGAAGAAGAAGTTGACATTTGGAAGAATTGTTCCTTTGAGAGGAACGTGTAAATTTGAAGATGGAACATTTGCATAATGAAATAATGAAGGGCGGCGGGGAAGGAAAGTGACAAATTACATAAGGAAACTCATGGCTTTTGTTGGAATAATCTCATTTTTCATCTGAAGGTTTGGAAATGAAAATAAGGAAGTGGAAAAGATCTAAATTTAGCAGCGAAGGTGCATCATGAAGTTATTTGATTCAAAAATTATGCATCACTTGTCTCATTAATCTCTTTTTTTGTCAAGGATCATAATCTGAACTCTCTTTTTAGAGTTTTTTATTGGATTTTTTTAAATGATCAGATTCAACCTTTTCTGACTGTTTAGCAACAATTGCTTGAAAGTTTTTGGGTGATCAGTCCAAAATGTCAATAACAAGCCACTCATCCCTTTCGGTACCATCGAATGTTGCCAGAAACTTTTGTTGATTCGGCTGGTCATCTGTGTTGTTGTTTCGGGTCTCCACTATCTATAATTGACGTTTAGTGTGGTCAAAGTTTTCCAGTTGTCATTTCTGTTTTTCCATACACAATCATCTATCATTTTGACCTCTTCTTCTTTCCATTGCATCATAATCCACCCGAACCCTTTCTTCCATGCCGCCATACCCTATCAACTGACTGAATTGTTGGTTTAGGACCCCCTTCTTTTTTCTTTTCATGTCTTTTTTTCGATTGTCATTGTTATCTTGAAAAAAAGTGTTATCTGATTGGAATGGCAAAAAAACGATGGTCCCATGGGAAGGGGAGTTGAGAATGAGAAAGGGTAAACGATTCTCAATAGAATTTCGAATTGTTTTCAATGGGAAAATTGATTTTTGACTTGAAAGAGAGTTCTTTTAACTAGGAAGCAAAGACCCCGAAAAAGAAGAAAAAAGATTCAAAAAGAATATAGATACACACTCATTTGTCATTTTTCTTGGGGTATGTGCGCGAGGCCAAGAGCAAGAGCACCATGGGATTAGGGAATCGGGGAGCCAAAACGCAAAATGATGGTTTTTGAGAGGGCATGAATAAGAGAAGAAGTTTTGTAGGGAAGAAGAATAAAGAGTTCTCAGCAATATATACATTTTTCAGTTTGGATTGGAATGACAGAGCATATTTGGATGGGAATACATTTGGATCGATGGATAATCATAATGATTGGCAGGCACCAAGGTAAACTGGCAAACAAGGGAAACAAAGGAATACGTTGTGGACAACAGGGAATCCCGATGTCGAAACGGGAATATACATTTACAGATCTAGTATTGGTCAATAACTTAAATATATTTGAGTACTATCCCTTTCGTTTTATTCCTAACAGCGGTCGCAGAAATTTTCCCCGATTTGGCTGCATAGCTTCTGTCTGTATCAAACATTTTACCGATGATATAATTCTGAAAGTTGACTGCAGATCGTTTAGTTTCATATCTGAATGTCTTGAATTATCATTCCTTCTTCTTGAGTTCTTGAGGTTTTTCCGTTCCTGTTCAAAAACAGGGTCAACTATATATATATATATATATATATATATTCTCCAACCCTTCTATTCTTCCTTTCTATAATCGAAAATTGCAGACTAGTGGCAGGAGAATGGAGTACGTGCTCTTCCACTTGTGGCACTGGTGTCATGTCGCGCACCGTTGAATGTGTGGCCGTCAATCCGATTTCGTCGGCACCCATCAAACTGCCAATGTCTGAATGCCAGGGTATGAGAGGATGAATTTTTAGAGACGTTTTTTTCTTGGTTTTTTATTTGGAATTCACGAATGACTGACTTTTTGGATATGAAAGAAAGGATTCATCATGCGGCCTGCATAATTAATCGTCTCGTTTTAAAGAGAAGATTTCAAAGAAAATGTTTCAATCAGAAAAAAGAGGGTTCATAACCTTATCTTTACAGATCAAGAGCAACCAAAACTATTCGAATCATGTGAAGTTCGTAGTTGTCCACTTCAAGAAGACTCTAAATTAACAGAAGATGAAGCTCCATTCCAATGGAGATACGGTGATTGGACACAATGCAGTGCATCTTGTCTTGGAGGAAAACAGAAAGCAGCTTTGAAATGTATTCAAGTATCAACAGGGAAATCAGTTCAATGGTCTCAATGCGATGCTCGTCGTCGTCCACCGGAGAAGAGTCGTCCGTGTAATCAACATCCATGTCCTCCATTCTGGTTGACTTCTAAATATTCTGAATGTTCGGTTTCATGTGGAAGTGGAACTGCTCGTAGAAGTGTGAAATGTGCTCAGACTGTTAGCAAAACGGATGGAGCAGATGCACATATTATACTTCGAGATGACAGGTGTCATTTCAAGAAACCACAAGACACTGAAACCTGTAATGTGGTCGCTTGTCCTCCAACTTGGGTGGTGTGTTTTTTTGTTTAAAACTTTTGACTAAGAAATTTTTTTCCGAAGACTTCTGGAAACGGAGATTCGATATATAATCTAAATTTTCACCCATATAAAAAATTTATATTCTTGCAGACAGCCCAATGGACCGAATGTTCTCGTTCATGTGATTCAGGAGAGAGACGTCGTCAAGTGTGGTGTGAAATTAGAGATTCACGAGGAAAGACTCAACGTCGTCCAGATGTTGAATGTGATGCAAAAACAAAGCCTCAATCGGTGGAAGTTTGTAGTTTTGGATCTTGCTCTAGACCAGAACTTCTTACGAATCGTGTCTTCGAACAGAATGTGGAACAAAAGAAATTGACATTAGGAATCGGAGGAGTGGCTACTTTATATCAAGGAACAAGTATTAAGATTAAGTGTCCAGCAAAGAAATTCGATAAAAAGAAGATTTATTGGAAGAAGAATGGAAAGAAAATCAAGAATGATGCACACATTAAAGTATCAGCAAATGGAAATCTAAGAGTATTCCATGCAAGAATGGAAGATGCAGGAGTATACGAATGTTTCACCGATAAACTTCAAGGAAATGTCACTCTCAATTTCAAATATCGAGATTTCCCAGCTACAAGAACTGTGAGTTTCTATTTCAGAGTCTTAATTTTACACTGAAGTCTTTAGGATCTTCCACAAAATGTACAACTTCCATCAAAACAAAACAAGCAACAAAAACCTCCAATGAGCAGAGAAGATATGATTCGAGAACAAGGATCCGTGCTTCATAAAATGAATGTTTCTCTGATTGAAGCATTGCTCACAGCTCCAAATGATGAAAAAGCACGTGAACAATTGAGAAAATATGGAAATGAATTGGTTGCGAGATGGGATATCGGACATTGGTCCGAGTGTAGACAGAAGACATGCCACGTTGCAGGATATCAGGTAATTCGAATATTCTTCTGAGTTCAAACTGTTTTCATTGTGTTTCTAGGCCCGTGGTCTCTCCTGCAAAGTAACCTTCCATGGTGAAACTCGCAATGTCGACAACTCCATTTGTGAATCTCTTGCATCCGTTCGTCCACCAGAAACTCGTCCATGTCATCGAGAAGATTGTCCTAGATGGGAAGCATCTCAATGGTCTGAATGCTCTTCACAAAGATGTGTTAGCAGTATGTTGGCACAGAAAAGAAGAAATGTGACATGTCGTTTTACAAATGGAACATCAGTTGATATTCAGCAATGTGATATCACAAATAGACCAGCTACGACTATGGATTGTCCAAATCGTAAGTTTCTGTTTTCATTTTCAATTTAGCTGAGAAGTTTCAGAAAACTGCAAAGCCGAATGGAGAACATCCGACTGGGGATCATGTAGTTCAGAATGTGGTACAGGAGGTGTCCAACTCCGCTTATTGTCTTGTGTTTGGATATCTTCTGGACGACCGGCTGGAAGGAATTGTGAACAAATGCGTCGTCCACATTCTGCCAGAGCATGCGTGGCAGATGAACCACTTCCACCTTGTATGCCAACTGCCAGTGCTCTTTACCAAAGAGGTATCCTTTTGCTATCATAGCAACATTTTAAAACAAAATATGCATTTTGAGAATTTGTAGAACAACATAAGATTTCAATACTTCAGCCACATATCTTTGAGAAATCCGATAAAATATTGTTTATAGACTCTTCGTGCCAAGACCAATCCCGTTTCTGTGACATTATCAAACTGTTCCATTCGTAAGTTTACCTTTCACCTTTTCCAAAACTTTTACCCGTCAAATTTTCACAGTTTTTAACTAAACAATCAAAAAATTCAATTTATTTACTTTATCACTTATCGTCACCCTACGCTTCAATCCTTCAATAAATTGTCATTTGATTGAAAAATATTCTGGGAAGTTTACCTACAGTAACCTAATAATTTCTTCCAGATGCGATTCATTGGAAGTTCGTCAAAAATGTTGTTCTACGTGTACTTTCGTTGAGCGAAAGAAATTTTAGCGGCCATTTTTTATAAAAATGTTTGTTTTTATATTTAAAAAATTATCTTTTTTCAGATATTATTTATTTGTATTTATTCTGTAGTTGATAGAATTGTTTCACTTTCAAAAACACCCGTACAAAGAAAAGATTTTTATTTTTTGATTCAGCATAAAACTTTTTCAAATACCCGCCAAAGGGGATCCTTATTACATACACAAAAACAGAATAAGAACAAGAATTTACAGAATGTTTTGAGCATTTTCAGAACATTTAAAACAATTTTTGTGTGTATGTGGAAGAGAGAGAGAGTTGCAGCTGCGCCTAAAGCGAGTTGAATGTGATTGGCCCGTTTCGATGAATAGGTGTCGTGTTGGATTGCAGCGATCGAAGAAATGAAAGAGAATAGAAAATGTGATGGATGAAGAATGAGAAAAGTCTTGAAGAGAAGACGTATCGAATAAGAGTTTTTTATGAACTAAAACTAAGTAGAAAACTCATATTCCATACTTTTCACTTCAAGACTTTTTCTCGAGAATATAATGGATAATCAAGAAAGAGTGATTATTTTCGAATAAGTCTTGAGTACCAGCAACTGGCAACTGATGGTATTATCTGAAAAAGAAAAATTATTGGTTAACATTTCCGAAGTTTGAGTTCATTCTCACCTGTACAATTGCATTAGTAATACACAGCCAAGAAGCCACGTTCATAACATGTAATAAATCATTTTGAAGAGGCTCGTAACATGTTTTTGTGTAGTATGGAGGCGTCGTCGATGAGTCGAATGGATTTGAACGACAACGATCAATTTCGGATGGAATGCAACTGGAAGAAATTATCATAGTTGTGGAAAAATTTCAGTTCATTTTTCAAACAGAACTTCAATCCACGAACGGATGCTTCTATCAGTTTTCAAAAACCAATTTAGAAAAGGAATGAAAACTCACCATGACTCCGGAATAAGACTTTTCGGAGCCTTCTGGTGCATATACCATTTTGATGTCTTCCAAATCTGAGCATCATCAGTACCATTGACACCGCAACATTTAAACTGAAAATGAGAACAATTTAAGGTGGTTTCACATGAAAAAGATACGAACATTGGATTGAAGAGCATCCCATGATTCTGTAATTCCCTTCATATCGTGTGTTCCATAAAGTTCTCTAAGGGAAGTGAGCATTTTCAGGTTGAGTGGAGTGTAATGGGTCAATTGATCACGGAAGTTTAATCCTATCAATCCACCAATAATAAGCATTACGGCGATAACAATTGAAGTAACTGCACACTGAAATTTGCTCAGTTTTCGTTTAAAGAGGTGGAAATAAAATGACTTACAGATGTGACAATACACCTCATTTCCTTGAAAATGGCATAGAAGCATACCAAATAGTTGGCAATTGAGAGGATACTTATAATGACGAGAATTCGACCAACATCCACATATAATGAAGGGGAAACGAGTTCAGCATACTGGGAACGGCGAGCCAAGAGCCAGATACCGTAACATATGCAACTGATTGAGAAGAGCTGCAAACTCATTTTCATTTTTTACCTTTTTAAAGGGGGATGGAAGTAATACAAAAGTGAAGATATTTTTATATAGATCGACGCAGAATCGTCCGGACAAGAAAAAATTCTCTTGGAGGGGGGTCTGAAAATTAGTTTTCAACATAGTTATGGTCCAAAAACTGCCTCAAAACAAATCTCTCGCTGGGTTTTCCACTCTTGAAAACCAGCGAGAAACTCGTGAAATCGTAGGGCATGCTGATTTTTCACGTTCACGAGCCCCGCGAGAAATTTCTCGCTGGTTTTCAAGAGTGG
>GL379974.1:186478-196588 GCA_000143925.2 Caenorhabditis brenneri
GAGTGTGAGTGGCCAAAAATGATAGCGAAGGAAAAGAATGATTCCGCTAGACATAGTATGCAATCTTTCTATCTTGATTGATGTTAAGGTTGAAGTGTCAAATCAATAGTCGTGTGAGGCCAGCCGTATCATCTGGGCGTATGTGGAGGACAAAAAGCATCCGACCTCCCCCAGGCTATTGTACCTGACATCATCTCTTTTTTTACTCCGTGGTAAAAAATTTTTACACGGCGCGTACGGTAGCAGATAAATTCCCATGGACATTTGCATGGAAGTCAGTTACAGGACCTCCAGGAAGAATCAATTCCATCCCCCTTTAAAATTAGTTAGAAACGCAAAACATGTTTAGTTTTCAATTTCTCTGCTCGTCATTATTGGTTGGTTCAAACCACAATCACTTGACATCTTTTTTACTCACTCATTGAGAACAACTTTTCATCTTTTCTATTTTCAACTGTCCGTTCGTTTTTCTCTCTTTTTTCCTATACTCAAAATGCTTTTTGAATCTCAAAAGTTCAAATAGACATCTTTCTTTTTTCTCTCTCTGCATCTCTCTCTCTCTGTGTTTCAATGTACATTTTATCTGATCACTTGTTTTATAAGAAAGAAAAGAAGAATAAGGAACCAAAAAATATTGTTTAAGCAGCGTCTAGGGTTTTGTCTTATTTCTCAAGGTTATCATTTAATTTGCATTGTTTTTGTTTCGAGTAATCTCATTAAAACTCTTTTAAAAACTTACGATTGAAATGAGTGCCGTTACGATATATGAGAACTTCACGAGCCTTCCACGAGCTCCATATGCACTATTACCAAATGCTCCCATTTGTTTTTATATCTGAAAAAAGTTGAAACTTGAAGATTTAAATACAATTTAGACTATCGAAAACATGTAAAAGGCGACGAGAACGGCAAAAAGTTCATGATTGCTGAGAAAGTGATAGCTTAAAGTTAAGTTCAACTATATGGATCAGATTGGAGGATATAAGTCAAACTCGAGAGTTTTATACTGGAATAGTTCAGAGTTTTGAAAAATGAAAACATAGGACTTTGAGAATGGCTTCTTTAACAAATGATGCAACAGATCACATAGACTGAAAAAGGTCGTAGAATAAAGGAATCTCAAGGTATCTGCCTTCTAGTGAGAGATGCACTTTTCTTCTTCTTCTTCTCGCATCAAAAAACGTGTTATTTTATCATTATCAAAAAGCGAAAAGTGTCCTTTTTCAGTAGAGAGGACAGAAGCATCTTCTTCTTTAAAGAAAAAAGAATAGAAGGGGGTCAAAATGAAGGAATGTGGCAGTTTGGGCAATTGCAACAGAAGAACACACACACAAGACCGAAAAGAAGAGGAAAAAGAAAAAAGAAAAACTAAACCAATTAAAGAAAAACCTTGAGAAAAAAAACGATGAAAAAATGAACAAGCTGAAGGAAGAGATAAGATCAAAATTATGAGATTTCGGAAAAATCGGTCTTGTGGCGTCAATTGAAAGGGTGGGCATTTTCAATTCACACATTAATCGAAAGGTGGCATTGGCCCCTAAGGGGGCCTTATTATAATCGAAATGAAACAAATATGTGAGAGTGGGAGGAATAAGAAGAAGGGAACCGGTATTTTTAGAAGAGGGACGAAGAGACGAAGATGATGAAGAAGAAGAGGCAAGTATCGAATGAATTGAGGTGTGCGCGCCTCTTCTTTTTACCTCTTTTCATTTTTTTTTAACCTTCACCTCCTCCCACAATCTTACCACCTCTTACTTGGCTCCGCGCGGAGCAGTAAAAGAGCAAATCAAATCAAACAAATATTTACCTTTTCTCTCATTTTTCGTGTTGAAAATGAGATGAAATAAATTGAAAAAAAGAATAAGAGGAGGAGGTGGAATGATCCGACAAAGTGTGAAAACGAATAACTGGTAGGCAAAAAAAGAAGACACATCATATTTGATGATCATCACCATCAATAGAAGGAAGTACGGGAAAAAGAAAGAGAAGAATATGAAGACAACTGGTACTTTTTCTGCTTCTGCCTCATCGGTTTGCCAATGAAATGAGGATGCCGCGCGGGCAACAGCTGACACATATAGATTAGTCAAAGCTATTGACAGCTTTTCCTTTTTCTAGCGATTTATTTGTTGTGTATTTCTACTTTTCTTTGTTACTAGTTGACTATAGTGATTGATCGGAAGTAGTTTACAGTTAGACCCAACAGCTAGAGAGATTCTCATTCTTGAATTATTAACAAGCAGGATACGGTAACATTGCTCATAAAAAATGTTTGGGTAAGGGTTTCTTTTTATATTCTACCTTTAAAAATCGGACACAGAGCTGTAACTGCGGATGTAGATTCAACTCCCTATAGTAAACCTATGTGTCCAACAATGGATTTGCCAAACAACTTTTCAAATGGTAAAATTTGAAACTTATCAGTGAGCCGAATATCTTGTTTAAATCCTATCCTTGTTTTTAACACGACCACTTCTATGGATCACAAAGAACGAACGTCAAGAATTAAAAAAAATGAATTACAGAATTTTCTGTGACAAGTTCTAAAAGTACATAGCCTAACTACAAACATACAATAATTCCAAAGTACACCCACTAATGAAACGGAAATGGAACTTGTTCTTGGTGGTAGCAGGCAATCATTTGCTATATAGAAATTGCACGGAGCAACTGAGGTAGATCAAAAAGTATTGTGAGAAGAGTTGAATTGTGGTGTGCAAATGACTCAAATATATATTCGGACTGTTTGAAACTGATCCGTGATTTGTGGAAGGTAAATATGAAATAAGAGTAGGCAGAGTCTCGAAAATAGGTAAAAGAATGAGGAGGAAAGGGAAGGAAATGGAAGGCAGATCAAAATCAGAGATAAATATTAAGAGTGACACTCACACGTATGTGCGTAGGTAGTACACAGAGGGTGATAGGTCATATGAGCATTTTCGATAAATTGCCACTTTTTAAAAATGTTAAGACAGACTATGTGAAGAGGATCAGAAGATATAAAGATCAGAAGGAAATGTCACTAGAAATAGGGAGTTACAAGAAATGATCATGAAAAAGACTGTAATTTTGGTTAGCAAATGTTCACCATCTGCCAAGTGGCCACTTAGATTACAAATTCTAGCATTTTTAACATATCGACTTTAATAACAGGAACAAATAACAAAAGGAGCGAATTTTAAAATAACAGGAAAATAAAAATAGTATTACAGTAGGAAATTATATGTGAAGAAGAAAACTAGTCTGTAATACGGAGTTACATGGGAAAGACAACTCTCCATATTGTTTTCATTCTGAAATTCAAAAGCTAACTAAATTATTTATGGGAAGTATGCTGTCAACCTGATATTTTCCTTTATGTACTACTCCTAACTTCCCGCCTTACTGTTGTTTGTTTTCTCTTCCTTATCATTTTAAGTCTACTTCTTTTTTCCCAAAGTGTGACTCAAAAAACGTCCGTCCGTTCTTCCTTTTTAAAATGGTATTGAGCAAGTTGTTTTTCCACTAAACATTCTGTCTGAAAAAGTCAACAACATAAAACGTTTTCTCTAAATTTCTTCATTATTTTCATGAGTTTATGTTTATTTGTATACTTTCTTACATTGTTTTGTGGGTCATTTGTTGAAATAAAGTATTATTACTTTTTTATACTTCTTCCGGTAAAATGACGGTCAGTAAGTAACGAAACAAACAAATAGTCAGTTGAGAATTCGATGAATTTTCGGAAGTTCCGAGAGAGGTTTGGAAAAAAGATCAGTTACGAAAACTTTGTTCGATGAGCAACAATTCACATGTAGACGGAGGCGTTTTTGAGTTTAGTTTGGAGCGAAAACGTTTTAAAATTCACAATCGAAGTTCCAAAATGGTACTCTAAATGAAACTACAGTAAGCTGTTTCGTTCAGACTATCACAGAAAAAGGTTCATGACATACTTTGGATTACCCAATTTCCAACTTTTTGATTTCTTGCACGTATAATAACTGTCAACGTGTTTTTCTCGAACAAATCGCATTCAGTTCAAATATTTATTCACCTAACACCACCCCAAATACACACCTAACTCTAAACAGGAAGACAAAAAACATTTCGTTTAGTGAACACAAACAAGGAAAGACTTTTCAATGAGGAGCAAAGAATAGGAAACTGAGTTTTTGTTGGTATTCAGGGAATAGGGAAGAATGGGAACAATTTTAAGCTTCGACTGGAACGAGACGGTTGGGTTGGATGGTTCCATGAGTGACACGTTGTTCGTAGAATCGATGTCCGTTTGCAGTTCTTTTGAATTCGAATGACCGATCTCTGAAATCGGAAATTGATATTCCGTAAAAGTTAACTAGTGCATTAGTTTTTTTTCGTTTAAATTGTCAGATATGCTTTGTAGCAGATATTTTTCTTTTAGTACCTTCTTGTTAAAACTTTCTCTGCTGGACAAATATCCACATGCTTTTCGATAAAATCACTATGCTGGGTGGTTTCTCCATAGAACTGTCCGTTTCCAACAGTCAACTCATCTTTTGTTCTTTGTAGAGGAATCTTTTCGGCTGAAATTGGTTTGAATGAAAAATGTTTGACGTTCTTCAAAAGCCTAACCACTTTTCTCCTGGAATCCATCATGATAAGTTGTATTAGCATCGAATCGAGAAACATGTCCCGAAAAGGAATCATCTCTTGGTTTCACATTTATCACTCTGCAATTAAATAATCAGTTTTTTTTTGAGTTGATATCTCCTGCAACACAATTTTCTTGAAGGTCAGTTCTAATTGGATTTGAAATTCCAGACATTCCGAAATCGAGGCCACCATTCGAAATGTCACATAAACGTGTCTGTGTTTTCACAAGGAACATTCTTTTCTTTTTACTTCCCTCCCACACAAAAAATGACAAGGTAAAAGTATTACTCATTGAAACAGGAAGAGACAGATAGACAATGGACGAAAAGAATTATATGAAAAAGTATACCTGACATGCGGTTTCTGAATGAAATCGGCGCGCGTTGTCGTTGTTGAATCGAACTTTGAGGCACCAGGAGACAATAAATTTGAAGAAGAATGGGGACGAGTTAATTTTGACTTTTCAGCTTGTTTTAGTTGAAAATCTGCATGATTTGTGGATTCACCATCAAATGGAGCAGAAATAGATTGATAAGATGTATCATTTGTATTTCTTATCGGAAGAGAACGATCACCCTGTGAATATCATAAATGAAAAATATATCAATAGGAACAAAGATATTTTTTTTTCTCAATTGTAGAAGAAAAAGTAGGAGCTCACTAAAAGAATGAGATTAATTATGTGCTAAAGTTTTCACTTACATGTTTCCTAACATAATCCGCTCTGTTAGTTGACAGAACCAAAAAAGGACTTGGAGGTATCAGTTGAGAGTCATCAGCAGCTTTGAAAGGAAGTGGACGACCAGCCTGTTAGAGTCTTTTAGCAAAGTTGATTCTATCCATAACTTACCTGTTTTCTATCAAAATCAGCTCGATTTGTAGTTGTATCATAAAAAGGACCAGCTGAAAGTCTGCCGTCTTGTGGGGCTCGTGGACGTTGACGGTCAACCTGGAAGTGATATTTGAAGTGCGCCAAAACAAAAAGAAAGGTTCACTTGTTTTCTATCAAAATCTGCTTTGTTGGTGGTTGTTCCATTGAATGGACCCGAAAACATTTCGGTACCTGAAGGACCCCTCAAGATCTCGGATCTCTCACCCTGAAACATTAATTTCATTGCAGTGTGATTGTTTATCTGACCTGCTTTTGATCATAATCTGCTTTATTAGTGGTCGTTCCATTGAAAGGCCCCGAGAACATGTCCGTACTTGTTGGTCCGCGAAGAATTCCCATACGTTCAGCCTGCAGTTAAAATTGAAATGCGAGACATAATCATAAATTTAACCTGTTTTTGATCATAATCAGCCTTATTCGTAGTTTGGCCACTGAATGGCCCTGTGAATAATTGAGATCCTGGAGCGCCACGAATAATTCCAGATCGTTCCGCCTTTGAATTTATTTGTTATACTATAACATCATGGCGAGTTACCTGCTTCTGATCATAGTCAGATTTATTAGTTGTTTGTCCGTTGAATGGTCCCGAAAACAGCTGTGAATCTGCTGCACCTTTCATTATTCCACTGCGCTCACCCTTCAAAAACCAACAGATTTCATATAGAACTTTCTAAATCTGTTTCACCTGTTTCTGATCATAATCGGCTTTGTTTGTTGTTTGTCCATCGAATTGCCCTCCAAACATGTTAGTGCTGGTTGGTCCTCTCAATATTCCACTCCTTTCTCCCTACAGATATCTCATTTGATTTTTTTCTTTTTGGTTTTTGTTCAAGTTCACCTGTTTCTTATCATAATCAGCTCTATTTGTGGTTGTTGAGTTAAATGGACCCGAAAACAGCTGTGCATCTTGCGGACCCCGAATAACAGCAGTTCGTGGATCCTGAAACAGGGTCAGACGCTTCAAAACAATTCGTCGTTTTCACTAACTCCTTTATAATCAAAATCCGATTTATGTGTAGTATATCCTTCAAACTCTCCACTTTGAAATCCATTTGCTGTTGGTCGCATCGCATTTTGGCGGTTCACCTAGGCAACAAGAAGTTTCGTCGTTTCTTTCAAAAAAAAAAAAAAAAACTCACAGATTTTCCTTGAAAATCGACTTTATGAGTTGTATCTGCTAAGAATTCTCCGGAATCCAACTGACCAGAATCTACGAATTTGAATGGAGCATTTCGTGTCACCTACAGAATACTGACTTATAAAAATAACAAAAACATTGAAATTGCCTTTTTCAATCCATAATCTTGTCGGTTTATGGTAGTTCCATCAAAATCTCCATCCGATAAAAACGTGGCGTTTCGAGAACGAGCTGCTCTTTCTCTAGAACAAAAAGGAAATGTTTTGTTGGAATATAAAATTTTGAAAATTCATTAACTGAGAATTGTGTTTTCAAAAAAAAACGCGAGAAAACCTGTCAACTGAAGGTTTACCTCTGAGCTTGTTTTGCTGGATACTGCATCCCATACTCTGTTTGATTCTCCTCAATCCCATTTCCAAATCCTAAATCAGCATCTACATGATCACACTTATGTCTTCTGAAACCATCAATGATTTAAAAAATAAAAACAAAACATACCCGCATTGACAAATTTGACAAATACATTTCTCCACAACTTCCTCCGTCATTCAGATACAATTTGAAATGTATACACTATTGGAATATGAAAATGAAGAAACGAAAAAAAGCTCGTCAATGTCGATGGAAACAAAGAGCGCCTCTCTCAATGGCTCCTGGAAACGGATCTCCCTTCTTCCCAACGACAAGCTCACCGAGCAGCAGCCATAATTCATAGCGCTCTGCTGAGCACATTTCCGAAAAACTACTAAAGGAGAGCTCTTTTTTGGAGAGGAAACCAAAGATAATTGCTTTGAGAGTACAACAATGGAGAGTATCTGAAACAACAATAGACTGGGTTTTTATAAATCATCATCAGGAATTTAAGGTTCAACAATCTGAAACTGGTTAATTTGGTTTTCGATAAAAGTTCTAGTGAACAATGAGTTCTGCCAAAGAATGCAGATACGATTATCATGATTTTGTAGCTGGGAGTGATACTGACATGTAATCAATCATATCTATGAAAATGGAACCTGGTTCAGAATATTCGAATTTATGCATATTCCTCTACTTTTCAGTAGTATGAGCCATTGCATGCTTACGACAAAAATAAGAAACAGAAGTTTTGCCTCTGAGTTTGTTCAGTGCTTCAACTTTGTTTGTATCTTTTGCGGTACACCTCTTATAGAAGAGCATGAAAGTGTTTTTTTTAGAAAACGCACCTTCTGCTTTAGTCTTTTAATGAAATTTCACTTTATGACCTGGGAAAAATCAAAATTTAACCTTTTTAGTTGAATTCAACAATACATGTTTATATACTCGTTTTCACCAATTTATTACTTGAAATGCTCAGCCTAACTAAGCACCAGCACTCAGTCAAACTACTGTACTTGCAACTTTGTTCAACTTCATTCAGTGTTTGCGGACCGTAACGTCCGGTTCCAAATTGAATTCAATAGAACTTTTACTCAATTTTTTTATTTCCGATCGTTCCCTCCTCTTTGGCCTAGCAAATTTAATTTCAAAAACTATTCTCTCTGGTTGGGCATCAAGAATCGCTTTCGAAAAGATAGAAGTTTGCAACGTGCGTCTCTCAAATTTTGAAAAAAAAATTTTCCGATGACTAATAGCCTTATCTCTCGTAAAATTGAAAAGAACAGCTGTTCTATCTGTCAATCTTAGTTATGTTTCTGTTTTTTGTTCTCGTGCTTCTGAAAGTTATTTCAAAGTACTGATTTTCAAAAGGAAAAAACCGAAGTTTCACAACACTGTTAATTGTATTGACCTTCCCTCCCACTGTTCAATTCGCCACAAACACCAGGTTAGATGCCCAATTTCCGATTTTATTGAACGATTCAAACAGCACGAGAAGTAGTATGACAATTTTTTAAAATTATTTCTAAATGATTTGGTGAGTATCTATAAGCCTTTCTTGAAGTCTAAATTATTCTTAATAGCATATGAACGATCACCGGTCATTGAGAAATGTTATCCTATTTTGTGCCTATTTTTTATTTTGTCAGCTTATTTACAGCAATCGCTAAGAGCTCCACATTCTTTAATTGAACATTGTTTTCATGGTCTCCGGTTATTTATCAGATAACATTAGCATGCAGCCGGCTCAAAGATTCGAGAAAGGAGAGCTGGTTCACTGTTTTTCCTATTAAAACAAACTATTCAGAAAACATTTTCCCTTGTGTTTCATTAGAAACTTCATGTTTGATCATCTGTAGATGGCTTCGTTAGTGTGTTCTTCAATCGTCCTGAATCTAAATTATGTTCAGGAAAAACTTGTATTTCTCAGAGCTCTATAAAATGGTTCATCTTTCTCTATGTTTTTTGTGTCATTGGATGAAAAAATAGAGGCAGCTGTAAACAACATTGTCTAACCATCTGCGCGTCTCATTGGCGCCCGTTCTCTCAGTTTCTCTCCTCTCATTTCATTTCATGGCACTCGGTCACAAACATTTGAATTTCTGTTGGATTTTGAATGTTCTTTCTCATTTTTGTAGATATGTTTGAAGTTAATGAGATCCTCTTTTAAAAACAGGCTACCAAATACTTCAAAGTAGATGTGTCTGCAAAAAGTGTTCGCTCCAAATATTTAGATTGTATAGCGGAGAATGAGAAAATAAACAATTCGGGATGTTTTTTTGGTCTTTGAGGTATAAACTCACCAGTTTTGGCTAGCTGTTTTCTGTTTCCAGACGCCATAGAGCATCAAACCGTTGCTCTCATTTGCATTTCTAGAAATTGAAGCTGGTATTCATTAAACTAACACTATCCGCCAGATCCTTCATAGTTTTGGGCTTTTAGTGATATTCTCTTACCGAGAGTTTTTATGTCTGATTTCAGTTTTCCAATCATTCTCTCGATGAGAAAGTTCAACAAATCAGCAGATCAAAATAGGTAAATATGATAAGAGCGGCCGAATTCGGCAGGTGAACCGCAAATCAACTTAACAATTTCCTAAAACTCATAAAAATCGAAACTAGGTAGAAAATATTATTCAAACTTTTTTTTTCTACGTGTGAGTCATCTATCTCCGTTTGGTACAATTACTTTCCCACCAATTTTTTGGCAATAAAACTGTGTCTGTAGTGTCCCTCGCACCTATAGTTGGGGGAGCAAACAAAGCATTCGATATTTTCAATTTGCGCTGTTTTTTTTTAACACAACAACATAGGAAAGTACCTTTTGTGTTTATGGATCGTTTTCAATATACTTTTCCGGACTTTTTCTTCTTCTTTCTTCTGCAATAAAATATCGCATCTTCCGATTTAGTTCTGCTTTCACATGATCGTCAACCTACGTTTCCGTTTTGCTTTTCCTTTCCCATTCAGTTCTTGACAAAAAAAAATAGAAAATTCAGAATGGTTTTCGAGTCGTTGGTCGCCGACCTTCTCAACAGGTTCCTAGGTGACTTTGTCGACAATTTGGACTCTTCCCAACTGAATATTGGTATTTGGGGAGGTGAGTAAGGTTTCTC
>GL379974.1:196598-207994 GCA_000143925.2 Caenorhabditis brenneri
AGAAAAAGCTGCTACTGCTGCTCAAACGGGAAACAAATAATGAACAATCACCTCCTCGTATCCATCTTGATGTTATCCTCGAAGCTCCATTCATTGTCGTACCACGTCTTTCAACTTCTCGTGATGTCATTGTTGTTCATCTTGGTCGCCTAGCGGTGAAAAACGAAATTCGAGGAGATTCCCAATATCCTAAAGCTGTCATTGATCGAATGGATATTCAGATGACTGACTGCTCTTTTGGAATGGGAGTCATGAATGAAGATGTGTCGGCTGTTTCGTCATCATGCTTGATCCTCAAACCAATTTCTTTCAAGCTTGCGCTTCAACGTAACTTGACATTCGCAGTCGTGAAACAGCTTCCTGAAATTGTCGTAGACGCTCATCTTCATTCAATTGAAGCTGAAATGTCTGATGCTGATTACAAAACTTTGATGCAGACTCTTTCCGGAAACCTTGCCGAAGGAGCTGATCTCGCTGTTCCACCGCCACCTCCACCACCAGCATTGGAGTCATCTCAGACTGCTGTCACACCGAATACCCCAGGAAAAGAAAAGGAAAAGAAAGATCGTGAAGCAAATGCTGGTCCCCCACTCGTCGAAAAATCGCACACTCGAATTGTATTCCAATTCGTTTTGGATAAAATTTCAGCGGTTCTTTATGAAGGAGAAGCTGTTAATGGTGTTCGCAACGAATCTGATGCGTTTGCTGCTCTCAGACTCAATAATGTCAAAACTTCTGGAAAAATTGGTGAAGACAATTCTATTGTATTTGCAATGTCGCTTGACGCTTTCACAATGGACGATGAAAGAAAGGATAAAACTAAGATTTCCAAGCTTATGGACAAAAAAGGATCCAAAGATGATCGATTCTTGGACATGAGTTTCAATCAAGATGCGGAGGCTAACAAACAGATTCGGCTCAAAATGACGGCCTTCTTCATTTGTCTTTGTCCAGAATTCTTGGGATGTCTTACAAGATTCTTCAATGTACCTCAGTCTGAAGAACAGTTAGAGAAAGAAGCCGTGTCTTCCAATGTTCCAACCAAAGCTGTCACTGCTGCTCCTAGTGCATCATCAACATCTACTGCAGGAAACAAAACATCTGCAGGTCCTCCACAACCAGTCGGAACACTTGCTATCGACTGTGATATGCATGGAGTTGAAGTCATTCTTGTAGAAGATTCGATGCACCCTGAATCCACACAAGCTCTTATTCTTTCCTTCAATGTCACTGCCGCTTCTCATCCTAACGAACAGACCAAGGACACAAAAATGAATGTGGCTGTTGAAAATCTTACAATTTTCTCTAGTTTCTATCAAACCAATCGACGCAACGAAGTCACTTATCAAGTTCTAACCCCTGTCAGAATCGAGGCACTCGTAAATATGAATACAGAAAGGAAGACTACCGAAGCCGTTTTGAAAATGTCAGCTATGGATATCAAGATGTCTCCGTCAATCATTCGGCTACTATCAGCTGTCTCAGCAGAGTTTTCCAAAAGTAGCGCAACTGGAGAGACAAGTTCAGTCAGCCAGAAAATCGTTAAACTTCGAAAATGGCCAAACTACTTTGATTCGAAGCCGATTGATCATCGTAAATATTGGTTCTTCGCCGCACCAATTGCACAAGAGGCTGTGGAAGCGGAAGAGGATGTCACTCAGGAGGAAAAGAGTAGAACCGATTCCATGATTGGAAAGGAAAATGCGAAAGTTGATATTGAAAGGATTTCTTTCACTTTGGAGGCCGGAACTGGAGCTGTCAGTTAAACATTATTTTCCATACTTTTGTAAAATACAATTTTCAGATCCCAGTGCCACTTATTTTCCTCGATATGCTCATCAACGCTGAAGCTCATGACTGGTCATCTGCTATGCGTGTATCATCTGGAATCTCCCTTCAAATGTCTTATTACAACGAGTCTGTTAGTGTATGGGAACCTGTTATCGAACCAGTGGAGAATGAGAAAGGAGAGTATGAGCGTTGGAAACTTGCTATGACCGTTAGTTTGTATTCACGAGGAAGATAATAGATATAATTTTTTTTCAGATGAAGTCTCGCAACAAACAAGATTCCTCAGATACTTCTCCTCAAACGGAAGTGAAAATTGAAGCAGATAAAATGTTGAATGTCACTGTCACAAAGTCTTTACTTTCTCTGCTCAATAAGCTTTCCGAAGTGTTTGCAACTGCTGCCAAACAAATCACTCCAACTCAAACACGTCACCTTCCTGGAATTTCTCCATTCGTTGTTCTCAATGAAACTGGAATCGCTGTCAAAGTTCTTGATACCGAAACTATTCGAGTCAGTGAGAATGGCGAAGCTGTTGATGCTACACATGGAGACTTCATCGATGTTTTCTTAAAGAATAAAAAGAGTAACATTGAAGATCGCAGACTGAGTATCGAACAAGAAGAAGTGACTGGTGACCTGAAGTTTGAGCTTGCTGATACTGTTCGTGAAACAAAAATTGGTCGTGCAGAGAAACGGATTATTCATTTACCGAAGGTCAGCGAAGGTGGTCATAAATGGCTAATTGTTGCTGAAACCACAATTGAGAATAACCGCCGTCTTGTAACTCTCAATTCGCATGTGAAGTTCACTAACCACTTGTCATATGCAGTCGAAATCTATTCAAAGCGAGACACCACCTTGGATCTGTTCGGAACACTGGAACACGGAGAAACAATCCCATTGGCTGTTCCTCTACTTTTCTCACCGTCCGGAGACATTTATTTGAAGCCAGTCGACGACAAGTAAGCTAATGTTCCGAAATGTTGCATTCAAGTCTTCCGTTTTCAGGTACGAAGTTTCATTCGAGTCGCTCTGTTGGTACAATTTCGAACACAATCGTCGTCAAGCTGTTCGTTGTGAAGCAGATTCGACAGATGGATCTTTCTCGGGAATTTACATTGACTCTGTCGTACATGAAGAGAAAATCCCAGATGGCGCTGACGATCAGACCATCAGCATCTATCACGTTCATCTCTATCCACCACTCGAGTTCCACAACAATCTTCCATTTGACATCAATATCGAGCTTCCGGAGCAAAAAGTGCTATCTGCCGGAACATCAACAATTCTCAACGTTGTCGCTGGAAGTCCAGTGAAAGCTTGGCTGAATTATTTAGGAGAGAAGTATGTGCTTGAAATGCCAGTTCCTGAAGTCAAGAAAGATGT
This sequence comes from Caenorhabditis brenneri, assembly GCA_000143925.2. NCBI lineage: Eukaryota > Metazoa > Nematoda > Chromadorea > Rhabditida > Rhabditidae > Caenorhabditis > Caenorhabditis brenneri. Next base: position 199,776 of record GL379974.1, read on the forward strand.
AGAAGTAGTGGCACTCAATACCGAAACTGGATCTGACGAATTGGTACGTTGATAGGAACCGTTCGAAAAAAGTATAATTTATTTAGCTTCTTGGACTTCACTGGACTAGCGAATATGGAGATCAGAAAGTGTACCTGTACGCTCCGTTCTGGCTTGTGAACAATACAGAAAAGATGCTGAGACATGTGGTGAGCTTGAATAGCAGTTCTGAAAAAAAGAACGTAGTGGATGGACTCGTTTTTGACAAAAAAGTTTATACTTCCAAATTGATTCCCTCATGAAAATACGGGTCCCACTTCTCGAATGTTTGTCACTGCTTCTTTTCAGATCCCTTTTTTTCCTGTGCAGATCGTATTTGTTGTATATTAGTTGTCGTTCATCCTTTTCTATCACTAATTCCGCTTTTTTCAATAGGAGAGCAGCGGAAACATGTTGACGAACACAGCGCGTGGGTGTGTGCCTTGCGGAAAGAAGTCGGTCATCACGTCTCAAGAGGTTCAACGTTTTTCTACTTTCTAGCAACAGTTACTAATAATATTTACATTTATTTCATCCGCTTTCTGGGCATTTAAAACTAACGAATTCCGTCAGTTTCAGGAACTCCTTCGATATTTTTAATTACAGAATGATGATGCCGTTCAGCATGCGCCAAACGAGAATCCAATCATTTTGCCTTTCCCAGCTGTTGATTTGTCGAAAAAGAAGAAGGCTCGTGTGAGAATTGAAAACGAGAGTGAATGGTCAGACGAGTTTCCGTTGGACACTGTTGGTAATGCTGCTCGAATCACCTGTAAAGGAGCCCACAATGATTTCGATGTATGTATCGCTCATTCATTCTATCATCAAGTTGTTTCTTTCAGTTAACTGTCGACATCAAGCTCTGTCAATCAGGACTCACTAAAATCGTCACGTTTGCTCCGTTTTACTTGGTTTCAAATCTCAGCAAAAATCCTATGGAGATTCGAGAGGAGGGTCAAAAGAAATGGGTTGATGTTCCGGCGGAGACTGTTAGTTGAAAATCAATAGAGTCTTCTGTAATTATATTTTCAGTGTGTGGGAATCTGGCCTGAAGAACGTAAGAAACGTAAGCTGATGTGTGTAAGATACAAGGAAGAGCCTGATGCTGAATCTCTTCTTTTCCCTATCACCGAAAATTATGAGACATTGTGTCATGTAAGGATATTTTCATTTCATAAACATTTTTTTCTTTTTTTTAAGATGGACGGAGATTCAATTGGTGTCGAAGTTTCTGTTTCTACTGGTGAATCCTCTGTAGCCATCCATCTTTCTCCATTCACGCCTGGAATGTGCCCGGTTCAAGTAATGAATAACTTGACTGTTCCAGTCACATTCGGACAGAAAGGACACAAGAAAACTTCCGTAGCTCCCAATGAGCTCGCTCATTTCTCATGGGCAAGCATCATTGATGCTAAAATACTCGAAGTGGATGTAGGAGATTGGCACTTTGAAGATAAACTAGATCAAAACCGTTTTGGAGATTTACAAGTGGATAAGAATGTCAGAAGATTCTGTTATTATTCTAACTTCTTGATTGGAAGACAAAGAGTTCTTCTCTTCACTCCTGATGTTGACATTGCTAAAGCAGCATATGGAAGTTGGGAGACCGATATCGTTGATATGCAAGCTGAAATTTCTCTGCAAGGATTCGGGTTATCCGTTGTTGATAATATTGTTGGAAGAGAAATAATCTACATGGCTATTTCATCATCTGACATTCTTTGGGAAGAGGAAATCAAAAAGGGACGGTTCAAACCACTTGCAGTGAAGTATATGCAAGCGCTGGAAGAAAAGTATCAAGCACATCTCATCACACCAAACGATGATTATGAATCTATCGAAGGTTTTGAAGTCAATGTGAATCGAATGATTTTGAAGAAGAAAAAGGGAAAAGAAGTGAGAATTCGGCGAATCTTCGAACAAGGATTGTGGGCCAGTTATGGAAAGAGTGCACAAAGAACTCGACTTCACGCTAAAATTAATCACATCCAAGTCGATAACCAGGTAAAAAAAGTTCTCTTAAGGTTCTATGGAAAAGAAATTTACAATTTCAGCTGGATGCCTGCATTTTCCCACGTGTTCTATCCGTTGTTCCACCACCAAAAAGTGTCATCGTTGACAACAGTAAGATAGTTATATTCATATTTTCCCACTTAAAATGTGTTGTTTTCAGCTCCAAAACCGTTCATTGAACTTTCTCTACTTCAACGTCAACCTGAGTTTTCATCAATTGCTGAAATCGAATATGCTCATGTTCTTATTCAAGAATTCGCTGTCCAAGTGGATCAGGGACTCATCAATGCATTGTTGTTACTAATTTCGGGAGAAGTAGCAAGAAAGCCCTATGGAGTAAGAAATGTTTTTTCAATTCTCTAAAAGTTTGTTGGTTTCCAGAAAGAAATGTTTGATGAGGATATCAAAATTTGTCATGTCACTTTATCTGAAACAGCCAGCACTTATCGTTCTCAACGACCAAAGAGTTTCTACAATGATCTTCATATTTCTCCTATTATGATGCATTTATCGTTCTCACAAGGAGGAACATCAGGAGATGCCGCTGCTTCTGGAGCGTCTATGCCTATTCAATCAGAAATGATAAATGTTCTTCTTCGTTCTGTCGGAGTAACGCTCACAGAGCTCCAAGATGTCGTCTTTAAGCTCGCCTACTTTGAACGTAAATGTGTATTCTACAGTCCAGAACAGCTGAACGGCGAAATCGTTTCTCACTACGCCAAACAGTTCATCAAACAGGTTTACGTACTCGTACTCGGACTGGATATTATTGGAAATCCTTTCGGACTGGTTCGCGACTTGTCTGCTGGAGTTGAAGACTTGTTCTATCAACCATTCCAGGGAGCTATTCAAGGACCAGAGGTTTGTTTTTGTTGATTATCAGCGGAATCGCATCTCATGAATCGAATCATGAGATGCAACATTCCATTTTTTTTCTAATTTCCTATTCCAGGAGTTTGCTGCCGGTGTTGCCCTTGGAGTTCAGTCCATGTTCGGACACGCAGTAGGAGGAGCAGCCGGAGCTGTTGGACGTATCACTGGAACTGTTGGAAAAGGAGTTGCTGCGCTCACATTCGATGATGATTACATGAAAAAACGTCAGGAAGATCTTAATCGTAAACCACAATCATTCGGAGAAGGAATGGCACGTGGTCTGAAGGGTCTTGGAATGGGAGTTGTTGGAGGAATCACCGGTGTGGTCACAAAACCAATAGAAGGAGCAAAACAGGAAGGCGGATTTGGATTTGTAAAAGGAGTTGGAAAAGGTCTTATTGGAGTCGTGACTCGCCCAGTTTCTGGAGTAGTCGATTTTGCCAGTGGTACCATGAATTCGGTTCGTGCTGTAGCAGGAACAAACAGAGAAGCTGGGCCACTCCGGCCGCCTCGTGTCCTACGTGCCGACAAGATTGTTAGACCATATTCCAGCAGTGATGCTTATGGATTCAAGGTTTTCAAAGACACTGATCGTGGAGAGCTCGCTGAGACTGACGAATTCGTTACCTATGCTTCCATTAGTGATAAGATTGTTCTGATCATTACTGATCGCCGAATTATTCTGAGCAAGCGTACTGACATGATGGGAGTATGGCAAACGGAATGGGGAACCGAATATTGTAAAATCAAAGAACCAGAGTTCATTCCAAATGGTGTGAAAATATTGTTGAAGGTGAGTCATTACTATTTGATGACTACAATGAAAATTTTAAGAGTTTTTCATGAACAATTCTTTTTTCAGGAGAAGAAGAAAGGATTCTTGGGAATCGGTTCATCAGAAGGGAAGATCATAACATTCCAAAATGCTGAAAAGATTCATCCAAAGCTTGCTGCAGCATACAAGAAAGCCACTCTTGCTTGATTCTCTCCTATTTAGTTTCCGAAGGGAAATCTAAATTATGTTCATAATATCTTTATTTGCTTTTGTCCCTTCTATGTTTTTCCATCCCGAATGTTATTTATATTGGTACGGATTTTTTTTGATTCATTCAAATTTTATAATGGTTTTATGTGTATCTGCCTCCAAATATTAAGTGACAATAAATGTTATTTGTGGTTTTATCCATCAGTATGTTGCGAAATATGCTTGACTCTGCTCCCTCTGCCTGGTTGACTATTCCCTAATATATATTTTTCTCTGAGTTCTCTCACTCTCACCTTTCGTTTTTCGAAAAGTTCAACTCTGCTGTTACAAAGTTGCAACTAAATTGTACTTGTTAACAAGTTTTTGCTTTTTTAGTTTTCAAAAGCGTAGTGAATGGCGTCCTCATCGGAAAGCGCTGGTGAGGGTGATTATCAATGGCCATGGTATCAAATGGGACATTTTGGAATCAATTTCATTCAAACCGATGGCTCAAAAGCTTATGTTGAAGGAGACTTTTCCAGAGCATATATTAAGTAAGAACTAGTTTCCAATTACTCATTTGAGATTCTTCGCAATCCTTGGTTTTTTGTTGAAAAATAGTAAGGCAGTTGCGCTCCGATGAACAAGATTTTTACAGCAATTCTGATGGTTCTGAAGTTGATTTTCAAAAGCATTCGTTCAATTTTAAAAGGATTTAGAACCTTAATTCTATACTTCTTTAACTTTCAGGGACTACGAACTACTAAGAGCCAGCAAACGTCCACGGGAAGCAAAGCCAGAAGAACAACTTCAGGCGACAATGAGCGGAATCAGTTTGGAACAAAATGAAACAGCAGAAGATTGTAAGTTTCAATCAGGGGATTTTTCAAATTGAATGAATTTCAAGGTGATTCGAATGAGAAGTTGCTCGAAGAGAAAGATTCGGCATACGAAGTACTTCCAAAATGGACTTCTGATAAGAAGAAGTCTAAAAAGAAAAAGCAGAAAGGAAGATACAATTACCATTCATTCAACGAGTATTGGGATGTTTCTTATTTCTGGTTGACACAGCTTACATGGTTAAATGACTTTGGAGATCAGATGACGGAGGAGAATCGGAAGGAACTGACTAAAAAATGTGATGAGATGAAACCAATTTATCCAATTGATCAACATGAAAATCTTTTGGTAATATTCACTAACTCATTTCAAAATAATTTGGATCTTTCAGGAAAATGTCGATTATCAAAATATCACAAAGAAAATGATTGATAATAATCCCGAAGCGACTTACGAGGAGATCTATTCTGAACACTGTGAGCTGGTCAAAAAGCAAGCAGAAATTGATTATCACGTTTTCCAAACAAAGTCTGTTACTCGGCGTTGCAAGGATATGATCGCTAGAGTAAGTTTGATTTGAACTGATTTGATTTGAACTTGTAAGATCAGAAAACTCATTTCGCTTTTTAGGTGAAACGTCTCGGATATGCTCCCGGTTTTGAGGACAATCAATTGCCTTCATTTTATAATCTGGAAGACCAGAACCTGAAAAGAGAAAAACCAGTGATACGCGATGTCCGATACACTATTGATGATTTGTATGCGAAGAAGTTCTGGTAAGTTATAACTAAACTTGACTTATTTTTGATTTTTTTTTTCGGATATAATTTCAAAACTTTTTTTCAGTGGTGCTGGAGACGAGAAAACTGATGAATCAACTGCATCAACATCGGACTCAAACAGTCTAACAGAATCTCAATCACAAATGGAATTAGTTCCAAATGGAAGTAAATCAGAAATCAGATTCAATTTTGATCCAGAAACTGAACAACATTTGGTTGCTTCTAATGCTGAAAAACTGTACGCAAATGACCCAGAAATCAGTAAATACTACTATCAACGTTACCGTCTTTTTTCTCGTCTTGATGAAGGAATCATAATGGACAGAGAAGGATGGTTTTCCGTTACTCCAGAAGCCATTGCAGAGCATATTGCTGATCGCGTTGTTCGCAATAATGTTTCAGTGGTTGTTGATGCATTCACTGGAGTTGGTGGTAACGCTATTCAATTTGCACTTCGTGGAGCTCATGGTGTGTTTGAAATGTACGATTCAAATCTAAATATTAAATTTCAGTTATTGCTATCGATATGGATCCAGTTCGTTTGAAATGTGCTCGAGAGAATGCTCGAGTCTACGGTGTGGAAAACTACATCGACTTCATTTGTGCAGATTTCTTCGACGTGGCAGCAACATGGGCGGTCGATAAGAAATTGGCTCCAAAAGTTGATGCAGTTTTCTTGAGTCCACCATGGGGAGGTCCATCATATTTAAAAGCAAAAGAATTCGATCTAGCTACGGGATGTTGTCCAAATGGAGTAGATATTTTTGATGTTTCTTTAAAAATTAGTCCGAACATTGCGTATTTTTTGCCAAGAAATACAAAAGTTAGCCAGGTAATTGTAGTAAATATTGTCATTTAATAATAATATTTAAACTTTCAGTTGACTGAACTCGCAATAAAAGCAAAGAGTCGAATGGAAATCGAGCAGTCGTCGTTGAACTCAAAAATCAAGACGATTACTGTGTACTATGGAAAGTTGGCATATCATGAAAAATCTCCAAAGAATGATAATTAATAGTCTTTCTGTGTAACATTGGTTGTTTGCTTCAGGTTGTTTTTGTTCTCACTGTGTTGTGTTTCTCTTTCATAATTAGTTCACTTATAAAAGGTTTATCAAAATATTCGTGATTAAAAGTGTCACATTGACAAATCATCATTCTCATTCTGCTCGTCTCGTCTTTCTCTTTTGACGAATAACTTGCTCACCGAGCCGGTGGGCTTCCAGGAGCAGCTGTCTCACTGAGCAATTACACACTATCAATTTTCTCTTTCTCTATCTCTGAATATTTTCACTCTTCTCTAAACTAATCAATCAATCAATAATCATTGAATATTTTCACTCTTCTCTAAACTAATCAATCAATCAATAATCATTGAATATTTTCTATTTCAAGTTTTTATTACAAGTGACGCTGAAAAAAGAAAACATCTGGTTTACTGCATAACTTTCCCGACAATGACCCAAAACTCATTCATATGAAAAACAAAACGAGCACTTTTCTTAGTTTATGACACCCACCACTGATTCTTCGAAACCCACCATAACCACAAGGATTCTTCATTTGTTTTTCCAAAAAGTTATCATTTTCAGCAAAAATAGGCTTACAGTGACGCGAAATGAGCTCATATTTCCTAACTCATGAATCATTTGAAACTTTGTCATAGTTCCCCATTTCCAACTTTTATCAACATTAACTCAACAGTTTTATCAGTTAAAAAATCATGTTTAGAGGTTTTATAAGATATACAGTACCCATTCAAAAGTATACGAACACTTACGTTTTTCAGTTGACTTCAGCTGATTTGAGTTAACTTTGTTCATGCACAGACAGAAAGGTTTGGGTAAATCCAGCATAGCTCGAATTTCATTTTTTAAGCTGACAACTTTTTTTGTACAAGCATTTGTTCTGACGGTAGAGCTTTTTTTCAGAAAAAGGTTGTTTTCTTTAAGAAACGGTTTTAAGAGTCCGTCATTGAACGAGCTATCTATCTATCTGGAAAGTGGTTGTAAGAAATGTTGTCAACGTAAGAAATGAAGATCGAGCCATTCTCTTTTCGCCCAAATTCTTTTGGAGCTGTAGAAAAGTTTTAACTCTCAATTTTTAGAGAACTGGTTGATGTATAAAACAGATTCTTTGAGATTCATTTAAATCCTAAACTAGTTAGTGATTACAAATCTTTGATTCTTCTGAGATTCAATCCCTCATTCTATTTCTTTTGCCATTCTACCGTAACTTCTCTTTTCGTTCTACGAACACAAGGTCATTAAGTTCGGAAAAATAGTGCACTTCCACTTTTTCAAAAATATGATCCATTTAAAATTCTCAACAAACTCTATTAATACATGCTCATTAAATAGCATTTCCCACCCGCATTCCCATTTTCTTTCTCTCTTTTTCTCTATCCATGAATGCCCAAAAACAATGAGGAGAGGACCAAGGAGAAATGTACGGAGAAGAAGAAGAAAGGATGGGGATGGATGAGGATGAGGATGTGGTGGTGGTGGCGGTGCTCTGTGCTTTTCCTATATGTAATCCAAGTCGTCCGCTTCTTTTCTTCAACTACCAACATCTCTGTCACACAATCATTCATGCCCTTCTTCTCGATCCGGGGTCCTTTTCTCCGTTAATCTTTTCATTTCTTTTTCAGTCGATGGGCACCACTTGTCAAGTGGAGAGAGTGTCAGGCATACAAAGAAATTGGAAATTATCATTTCTCAAAATGAGCAT
>GL379974.1:237259-248296 GCA_000143925.2 Caenorhabditis brenneri
GGTTTCCTTTTGAAAACTTAAAACTATTCCTTTATTTTATAACTGTTGATGAATGCCCACTTCTTCTCGACCCCTTTCAAAAATGTTTCGTTCGATCGGTGATTGATAATTGTATGTGTCCAAACGAAAGATAATAAAACGAAGAAAAAAAGAAGAAGAAGAACATGGAATTTTGATAGCCAACTGGCGAAGGTCACTTCCAATGGCAAAAACACTTTTTTTTCTCGGAAATAAAAGAAAATCACGAAACGCAACCACCATTTTGAATGGCTTTACTGTTTAATTCTCGACCAATGTCATAGGTCGTTTCCATCAATTCTTGCAACAAGAAGACAGTGGACAAAGAAATATAAAAAAGAAAAGTTCGAAAAGAATATTCCACGTCATGAATGATGTCAAAAAGTGAGTGATCTCTTCGGCGAAAAGGAAGTGATTTGAAGATCTGATTTATTCAATTAGTTCATCCGTTTTAGGCGAGAAACACTCAAAATGAGTTAATGGAAGAAGTTTTGAAAGTGGAAGAAAGAAATCACAAAAAACTGGAAAATTGGTGTGAAAACACAAAATCACATAATCATGATGAAGAATTCTCAACTGATGCTTTGAACATGAACAATTTATTTGGAAAATGAGTTATTGCATAAAATATTGCTCTTCAATAATGAATTTGGCTCCTTTCAATGGTGTTAAAACATAGAAATCCACTGAAACTAATTGCCACTTCGAGGCGAATTCTAGTTTTGTTTAGTACGAAAAAATGAAAAATTATTGATGCAACTATCCTTCATTTTCTATATATTTGCACAATAAATTAGAAGATTTTGGACACGATTTCAAACTTTCGATCCGAAAGTCCTAATAATTCCAGCTATATTTGAGAACGATTCTCAGTTCTCGACACACATTCATGAAGAAAGGAACACCTAAACAAATAAGATGTTATAACATCATCTGAATAGATCATTGACGTCATCTGGAATTCTTAGAAACACAAACAGTCCTCCAAGTCTATACCCAAACACAGTAAACATTCAACACAATCTTTTGATCAACTAAAATGGAAGAAATCAGAGAAATCAAAGTAAACACAAATTGTAATTTTGATTGAAATTTGATTTACTTCCTTCATTGATTAGATTTCAAAACGATAAGAATATCTGAAAGATTTGTCGATTTTTGATCTGAAACACAGTGATTCGAAGTGTGACCGTTTCTGATCTCTTTTTCAATACGTATTCATATTTTGATCTTCCATTCAATTACGTCATTTAGTAACTAAATTTTAGTTAGTTTCAAACTTCAAAACCACTAAAACACTTTTAATTCAAGTGTTCTGTTTTTGAATCGAAAAAAACCTCTATTCCTCAAAAAGAATTTGACGTCATAATTCAAAAGTTCGTCGAGGAACGATTGAAGAAAAAAGAAGAAGAAGAAGTGTAGTCTCTTTTCTTTTTTTTTCACAGATGACCCTCAAGAGATATGGACATTGATCAGTTAAAAAACAACAAAGAAAAAGGTACAAGGGACATCGGATTGAAATTATATTCATTTCTGGAGTAATTGATCAAAAAAACAAAGTGAATCATTTGAACCTTCTTGGAGATCTGGGGATACCAATGGAAGAAGAACATGCCCTTCTATTGAAGGTCCTTCGGGATATTCTATTTCCGATTGAACCTGAACTCTCAACAAAACAGATAAACAAAAAGATGTCAAAGACACACTTTGAAGGTTTGTTTTCTTTCACGAAATGATCGAGATTCATAGATTTTAGTCAACAATTATCAACAATAAACTATCGAAACAATAGTTTTCCAGGTCACGAAAACAGCTCATTTTAACATCTTATTTTCCAGGAAGCTCTTTCTGCTTAACAAAGAAATACAGAGTCCAGATAGGCGTTTTCTGAATTCATAAGCAAACCGGGGCAATTTCAGAATAGAAAATTCAGAGATTCATTTCTTTACGCTTCTTCCAGTAATCAGAATATGTAAACTCCAAGTAGATTACATTGAGAAGTATGTAACAAAGGAACAGTATTCAGGGAACATTTGAGAGAAGACAAAGTATCCTAGACAAAAAGCAATTAAAACTATAATTATTTGTTGGATATTCTGGTAAACCAAGGGTCATTTCGATGTCTATCTGTCCTTGAAACTGTCGAATTTTGACCCATTGTTCGTTAGGTTTTTCTTCATTTCTCTCGTTTCTTTTCCCTCTCTTAAAGTTTACATTTGCCCTTCTATGATCATAACAAGTTTAAACAACATTTTCAGACGAGTAGGTGTAGATGTTGAAGGAAACGACGAAGACGATCAGGCAGTCATTCCGTAAAGAACTATTGAAAAAAGAAAACATTGAAGAAGAGAATTAGAGAAGACGTATACGGAGATACTGGTTAGATGATGAAAAGTGGGCGGAGCCGGGACAGGGAGGAGCAATCGAAAACGTGTATAAATGGAAGAGGTTTTCTGAGATATTCCATCATTCGTTTCATTCAAAAAAGTATCAAAACATAATTGACTAGCCTTAAAATTTATAATCTGTCAGCTGAATTTCCGCTAACTTCTTTTGTTTTTTATCAATGTTTCAAACACATTTTCATTCTTTCAGAATGCATTTCTCCGTGATAATTCTTCTTTCTCTGGTGCCTTTGGCCACATCCCAAATGATTCGTCAATGTGGATGTGGAGAAATCGAAGGATGCCTTGGAGGAGCCACCGGTGGATTCATGAAATGTGCTGATCAATGTCAGAACCACGTGGCAGCAATGGGTGCTAATTATCCAGCATTAAGACAATGTATGTTGGCAAAGGAACCAGCTATCACAAGAGCAGCCAACTGCCAGAAGTCGAATCTTCAGAATGCGTATGTTATTTGAGAAGCATTCTTCCAAAATCAAATTATTTTTCATTTCAGTTGCTCTCGTTCTGGAGGTGGAATGGTCCGTAAACGTTATCCAGAGACTCTCAAATTGGCTGCATTCACTGAAGTCAACTCGATCCTGCAGAGATCTGGTATCCAAGCCGAAGCTAAGGCTTTCCTTTCCGTTGGAAAGAAGTTCGCCACTTGTGTTATGAAGTGTATGGACCGTGGATCATCTGGAAACTGCTACAAGAAACTCGGATGCGGACTCGATCTCCCACCAGACAGTGTTCTTGTTCAATCCACCAAACAATGTGCCATCAACGCTGGATTCGATACATCTGGAGTCCGTCAATTGTGTAACTGTGTTGCTGCCACCGGTGTTCGTAACCTTGCTCCATTGTGCAACCGAATCGTGATCTCTTAAATTACTTTACGACCTCTTTTTTAATAATTTGTACATTATGGTACCAACGGAAATTCCCGATTTTGAAACTTTAAGTCTTTGCACATAATCTCGTAATAAAATGTTCGATATAAAAAAGTTTGTAGTTACACTCATTTTTCTGAAAAAAAGTGAAACCGAAAAAAAGGCGTGAAATGAATTCATAACCTTATTACTTCTTATCAAGATTAAACACATATAAAAAAGAGAAATCACATGAAAAAGGGTATTCAATCAAGGAAAGCCTTGCAACAATCCACAGCAACAAACAACGGAAGGAATCAGCACAAAAGAATCGTTAAAAGCGAACGATGGTTTGGAGAAAAACTCGTCTGCTTCTGGTTTCTAACACCTATTTTCAGCTTTTTGTCTTTCTTTCTACTCTTTTTCTCATTGTAAATGGAAATGAGTTTGATGCTTTCAAGACTCAACACCGTGGAAAAGTGGATTTAAGTTCCATGAAGACTTGCTATGTTTATGATGGAACCATCAAAAATGTTGATTCGGATAACGAGGAGAAAGGGTACAAATGTGAAGTCAGTGTTTCCGTTTGGACAGAAGATGATGTAAGATACTCATCAGAGAATAAGAAACAGGAAGATTTTATTTTCAGAAACAAGCAAAGGATTTTTGTGAAAGCAAATTCCCTTATTATATCATTGGAGCTAAATCTGGAGAGACGACTTCTTGTACTTTCCGTGAGTATATCATCTTGAGAATAAGATATTCTATTGATTGATTCAGAAATGAATGTATTATGTCTGGAAGACTATTGGCAGATCCATGGAAGATGTTATAAAGTTTCCGATTCAAAACTGACGTGGACTGAAGCTGTTGATTACTGTCAAATGGATCAAAAGGCATTGAAACAGAAAATGGCAGTTTATTACTCGGATCGACTTAGCATGTTTCTAGAAGATATGATTGGAATTAATGACGCATGGGTTCATGTTCCAAATCTCAAAGATTATTTTTCTAATGGAGAGGATAATGCAGGAGTTTATGTTCAAGATTCAGCATTCGAACATGATGTTAGATCGGGATCAATTATCATGGATGATCTGAATTCAAAACATCAAGTTATTTGTGAATACACTGCTCCAATGGAAATGGCTGAAATGTATTACATTGCCAATATCTACAGTGAAATATATCCGATTCGTGTCTACATGGATGGAGCAGTCATTCCATCTTCTAACTTCATGACGTCAATCTATTGCGAGTAACCCAAGATAATTTTTGTTTTCTTTCAGTGTCAATCAAAATGGATTGGTTTCAATCAAAGATCAATCGAACTATAAAGGCAGAGCTGAAAAATTCGATACGGATAACTTCTCGGAAGTCTGTGGAAGTATCGGAAGCATTCTGAATGTGGAGAGTTTCCCCATGACAGCAGTCGCAGAAGAGTTTGAAGATGTGAAGGATATCATCAACGATCAACGTTATTATTTGACAAATGCATTCAAAAATGAGTCGGTTTCTTCTAACTTTTCAACAAATACTCATTATATTTTCAGTGGTTGCTCTGAAACAGACTACAAGCAACAGAATCAGGACGGAAAAGATTTCCAGATCTTCAAACCGAATGAACTCGGAAAATATAGAAACGGTTACTGTCATACGCACAGTCTCATCATTCACAAGTTAGTCGAAAAGAATGATTTCAGAATCTAATTTTCCTCTTCTATAGATCCGGACGTTATCCGACAAAGGCTGCAACAAGAGCTCCAATTCTTTGTACACTTCGTAAGTTGACAGCTATAACTTCAAGGAATTAAATTTAAATTCAGATACTTTCAACTGGAAATTCGGAGACTGTCCTGCAGGACCCTCTTGGGTGGATGAAATTGTGAGAGTTCAACGACCAGATAGAGTTTTCTGTCATTATGTAAGTTTCATTCATTTTTGAAAAGAGTTGAACCAGGATAATTGTTGATTGAGTCAGAACCATGATTCATATCTTCTTCACACGTTTTAAAATAAAAAAGTCAACATTTGTGTTGTTTTCAGATTGCAAATAGTATGATCGTAACACACCCCCAAGCTGTTGAAATTTGTACCGAGAAGTCTTTTGGTGCAGCCCTCTCTGGAATTGATTCCGTGGAAGAATTTGAACAGGTTACATCTAAAGGTTAGTCTGAACATGTGGAATAGTTTTTATTTATTTCTTCTTCGTTAACTTGATAAAAATCCGTTTTTTTTCAGCTATACCAAACTATCCACCAGGAACAAGTAAGCACGATGATGGACGCAGCAGCCTACGCGGAGGATACACTAAACACATCGGCGATCACTATTGGCTTGGTGGAGTTTCTCCTTGTGAAGTAGACTGTAATAACAATGGAAAACAATACGGAAACAGTTGGAACAGCAACGTTGCCACAAATACGACGTTCCTCAACACACCCCCTTATGGATGGCCTTCCGAAAACCCTGGTGGAATTATCTCTTTCCGGAAAGACATGACTGCTTTCCATAACCAGTGAGTTTACTTTATACTGCTGTAATACCTTCCCGAATTTCAGTCATATAGATGAATACGAATACACTTTCTTCATTTGCGGAAAGTCAGCTAACTTGGTGCGTGCTGAGAGAAAGAAATCGGGATTGAAGAGTACACGCTAAAGAAGTTTGGAAAGCATTAGAACTCATTAGCTACTAGTAATAAATAATTATTTTGTAATGATATCATATCTATAGTTGTACACAAGGCTGTCAAATCGGGCAGCGGCCGTTTTTATATCTCGCTTCCCAGTGATGGGATTTTTTCGATGCAACTTGCAGAGCATAAAGACCTCAGCATTTTGGTAAAAAGACGCCCAGCATTTTATCCACGGGTGACATATAGCAAAAAACCGCAGGCTGCCTGACACCCTTGATTATACATGTAAAATACAACAAGTGTTCGTAACGCAAAACGAGGAGACTAATATTTTATTACTCAAACGAATAATTAAAACAAAAAATTAACAAAAAAACAACAGTTATTCCCGTAAAACGAAGTTTTGGCAAAAATGAAGAATCTCAGAAGAAAGAACCCTGAAATAAATTGAAGAAATCATCAGTTTTATTCGAAACTAATACTCACCAAGCTACTATCATCACTAGACGTATCCCTCCTTCTTATAGGAGTTCTTATAATCTTTGATGATCCATTTTCTGCGAAGAAGATACCATTTGAAGAATTTAATTGAGGCATTGTTGAATTGCCAGTACCCAAATGTCTTATTCCAGAAGAACTATTTATTTCATCCACAAATCCAACACTTCTGAGTGTTCGATCTATATGAAATGAAGGTGTTGATGGAGGAAGAGGTGGAAGACGATCCATTTCCTCTTTCGATGTCAATATTCTCAAATCTGGACGTGGAATGGATACAGTTGGAGCCTGCCAATGGGAAGGAGCCACGTGTTGATTGTCATTGTTCTCTGTTTTACGGAACCAGGCTATTATTCTGAAATATCAAGAGATAAACCACTTCAAGTAACTGAAACCCACTGTTTTCTGAAACAGAACAAAACGACAACAATAATTATTAGTAAAACTCCAAATACGACTGGAAGAACAATTTTGATAGCATTTGAATTCGTGTGAACCGGATTCTGAAATATGGAACTATCTTCAGAATAGAATATTCTAATTTACCACTTCTGGCAAACAATTCATGATAATCATGGAATTGTTTCCAATCTGTCTCTGACAATTACATCCTTCTGTTGGAATCTCTGCTGAGCAAGTGGATTGACAAGTGATTGGAACATCAGTGACGTCATCGGGAAGGTCAGAGCATGGTAGACAACTCTCTGAGTTCGGTACATTCTGAAAAACATATTGAGTAAGGAATTCAAAAGAGTGTTATCACCTGGAATGTTCCTTGCTCACATGCAATGCATAATTCACTGTATGTTGTGTTCGGCGTAATTGTTATATTAGTGTTTCTCTGAATATTCCAACTATTGAATGTTTGTCAAAAGTAACAAACAAACCATCGTATTTTCATCAATACAATTGATTTGGTTACATGCATCAGAAGATTTTGAAGCTACGGATGATGTTGTTAATCCACGTGGACACTGGATACAAGGTCCTCGGTTACCCTGAAAAGGATTCAAGGCAGTCTGATGTTAACTTGAAACTCTATCAGTTTCTGATCGTGGAGAAAGCAAAAAATCTTCGAACCTGTTTGTAGAATCCTTTCTCACAGTTTTGACAGTATGGAGGAATAGCTGACCCATTTCGGATCAATTCCTGTCCACTTTCACATGTCTTTGTGCAATCAGCAATGCTTGTTTTTCCAGCTGAAACTCAAAATTAATCATAAATATTTTCAGAAAACAACCAACTTCCAAATGTCGAAACATCAAATCCGCAACAAATACATTTCCGTAGTCCTTTCGTATCAGCAAATGTTCCTTCTGGACATTCAAGACAAGATCCCTTCGATTCATACTGTCCTTCTTCACATTTACCTGAAATATTCCGAGTGTTCAGTCTTTCATTCTCAATTATAAGTCATACGGTAGCACTGAGATTCATCGAAAGCTCCTGTTACATCACCGGTTATCGTTCCTTCAGGACATGAAGTACACGAAAGTTGATCAGAACTTATAGAGCTTCGATAGGTGTTTTTAGGACAATCAAGGCATTGATTTGATGTTGTATTGGCGTATGTTCCTTCTGGACAACTCACTAAAATAACTAACATATGATGAATTCTTTGAAAACCTCTATACCGCAAATAGTATTATTTCCATTTGTGTCATGAATTGGAAAGGATGGATTACATTCCACTGAGGAATCCTGACGGACGACTGAGAAGTTGGTTTGAAGATGAGTCAGGACGGCTGTACTGATCGTTTCAATTGCATTACTAAACACATTATTGTTTTTTAAAGGAGTTCACTTCAAGACATTCTTACTTTGTGGAGAATGTATACTGAAGAGCAATACTATCTGTTTCGGTGGCTCTTGAGCTCCAGAAACCACTCGAAGTATCATTGCATTGAGGGAGAATTGTAATTTGACACGATGTACTTTCATCACAGTTTGCAGATGACCAAATGATATCAAGTAGTTTATTATAAACTTGCTGACAAGTTCCACTTCCAACAACTGTTCCATTTACTTTTTGTTCTGCAGGTAACGTCTTTCCACATGCTGGCAGATAATACTTTGCCTTTGATTCATCTTCCCAATCACCATATTTGTAATCTCCCTTAATATTCAAATTACTTATGAAAGAACTGGAAAACTACAAACCATAATATCACAAACATAGAATCTTGGACGGCTTTCGACTGGATATAAATCATCATCACATCTCACTTTTGCTACTGTTTTTGCATAGGGAGCTATCGGATTCTCAAATTGAATAGTTCCACCTTCCACAAAAACTTTGGATTGTTGAGGACAATCCTTCTGAACGACGACTACATCAAACGTGCATTCAGCAGAATTACCAGCTTCGTCGAATGCGATGTAACGGACTGCAGTGATACCACTAAAAATTAATTATCCTTTTTTTAAGTGGTCAAGGAATGGTCAAAAGATTTTAGTTCTTTAAAGACTCACACTCCGAATTGTTGTCCATTGTGGTAGTTCACAACAATTCTCACAACACCAATGTTATCGAAAAACGAAATATCATTGTCTGACCATTTGACTTTCGTGAAATCGGCTGTCGTAGTCTGATATTTATTTGATGGGCATCTCAATACAGTCGGAGCAATTCGATCTTTTTCTGCAAATGGAAAAGTGAACTTCCGTTTTCTGAAATCATAAAAACTCACCACAAGATCCTGTTGAATTGTAATTATTCGCTTTCGGCTGCCTACCAAACATACACTTGACACTGCTGCAGATACCTGAAATTAGAACAGAATAGAACATGGATAATGGGAATTCGTACCTGGTGGATCAATGAAAACTCCAGGGTTCGAAGAAGCAACACGAGTGAAACCATCATCCCAACGTATCAATGTGTTCTTTGCAATTTCAGAATTTTTATCACTGAGTGTCTGAAATCGTTTCAATTTATGACTGTTGTTTTTGTATCAGAACTAACAGCAAAGCAATCGAATGCAAGTTTTCCAATTTGTGTTTCATTCAATCGAATAATATACAATTGTGTCATTGAAATCATTCCTTCGAAACGAGTTCTAGCCAAATTCGATGGCGCCAATTGAAGATATCCGCTGTTTCCAGGCTAAAAGAAACATGCTTACTTATAGTCTCTATGAAAAACTAACATTGAAATTTGGAGCAAATTGATACTGGACCAAGGCACCATCCAAATAAACCGTGTAGTTTGGACTCGTCAGATTACTCGGGCTCACAAGACAGAACTGAAATTTACGAACTAAAATGTTTTAGAGCTTTTATCAAAGGCTTACATGATGCCAGGTGTTAGCAGTGATCGGAGTCGGTTTGTAACTGGTATCCTTTGAAATCTCTTCTCTACTGCACCTTTTATCAGGATCACAAATAAAGAATCCATTGTTATCGAAAACAATCTGTTGGGAGTTACCGTATCCACGCATTGTCAACCATGGAGAACGTGGTTGAAGGGAAACATCTTGAACTCTGGAGGTAATGTTTTCAATTGTTGGTTGATTATATTGAATGAATGAACAAATTGTGAATTGGGCAATTGAAACATTGGCAAATCCATTCGAAACTATATCAGGAGCATAATCCAATCCATTGAAAACCAGATTGAAATTGATGTTTGCTCCTGGAATAGTGGTAAGAAATTCAGAATCTTTTCTGTATTCACCAGTGAAACTCACTGGTTTCACATCTCCTTCCCGTGAAGTCGGTGCCATTACAATCGCATGCTGCTCCATTTGGTAAATTCAAACAATTTCCTCCATTCAAACAATACGGAGTCGTCGAACCATCAGGATTAAAAATGATACAAGGTTGCTGAAAACAAAGGGATAGAATGTTCAATTTGATGAACAAACCCCCAAATCCTGACATCTGTCACCTGTAGTTCCAGGTAAACATTTACACGTGGCATTATAGGGAATACATGTTCCACCGTTAAAACATGTTATATCACTACAAGTATGCTGAAAACATGCAAAATGAATTAGTAACTAAAACAAATCCATACAATTTGATTCTCGCATAAGGGACCTGTGTAATTAGGTGGGCATTCACAAGATCCAGTCTCTTTTAGACAAGTTCCACCGTTTTCACAAAAAATTGATTCCGTTTCACATTTATCCTGAAATATTAGTAACCAACAGATGCTTTCCATGCTCAGTCAGCAGAATACCAAGTTATTTTCACAGTATGTCCCATTGTAGAGGTCAGGACAGTCGCATTTTTGAGTTCTCGAATTACAAGTTCCTGAGTTTTGACACACAAGGATGTTAGCTTTACAAACATCCTGAGAATTCAGATAAGTATTTTGTTATTTTCAAATGAATCTTACATCAACAACATTACAGAGTGGTGCAGAAAAACCAGAATAGCATTCACAATAAATGGTTCCATTATTAATGCATCCATGAGAATGTGGACATTGGTCTGAACACTGAAAACATGCAATTTCAAGGGAATAAAATCTGATTTTAGTGGAGTTCGGTGTTACATTGTGGTATTTTAGAAAGAAAGACTTACACTATTTTCGCAATATGTTCCATAAAATTGATCAGTACATTTACAGAAAGCTCTTCCTTTTCGGATCCAAATCACAAGTCCCTCCATTCTGACAAGT
>GL379974.1:248306-272678 GCA_000143925.2 Caenorhabditis brenneri
TTCCATTTCATTTTATACTCCCATTTTCTTTCTCTTCTTTTCGTTCCCCCAGTTTCCGACGCCACCCCCTTCGTGTCCACTGATAACAGATCATAAGGGCAGATTTCATCATTTTTCCGAAATCTTTGATGCGATTCTGTTTGAATGGACGACGGGGTGTAGTTTGAGGTCAATTTTGAGTTTTTAAAAGTATTCAATACCTCTAATATAAGGGCATCAGAAGGTAATGCAGCTGGCAAAAGATTTATCGTGAAAAGGGGAGAGAAAGTGAATTGTCAGGTTCCAAATTTTGCAGTGAATTGAACTGGAAAATGTTTTCCACAAGAAAAATTTGACTGTTCAGGAACACGAACAATTATTTTGGAATCGAAAAGAGAAAACTGGAAAATGACAACCACACACCTAGAAATCGCCCTGCTGTTTTTTTTGTTAAATCGAATTATTATCGTTAACCTATGACCTTTTTTCAAGTGAATTTCAATTCAATTGAAGGCGTGAGGTCCTTTTCGAACTGCAATGTTCAAAAGTTGTGCTCTATTCAATAACTACTGTAATGGAATACTGCTACTCAATCCAATAGACTACTCAATCCAATAGAACTCCTAAACTGAATTCTGAAATTGAGCAAATGAAGATCTAGAAAGAATCGTTGTGGAATATACACATTCTCAATTCGTTTTCAGAAACAACCATTGAGAATCAGAAAAGAACAAATAAACACTTTTTTCTCTCATTGGAACAAAGTGTTCGTGGCCATCGTCAATAAAAAATGCAGTTGGTGGCCGTTATTTACAAGTAAAAAGACCAACAGCTGAAGAGGATTATAGAATCATAAATAATTATTATTTGCGAGTAAAAAAAGAGACCGAGAGGGAGAGTGAAATGACCAAAATAACGTCTCTTTCCTCTCCTACACCAGCACCTCTTGGCACTATGGCTGGGCACCTAGTACGAAGCATAGTATGTAGATTATTTCATGTAGGACTTCACTCTTTTTTCAGTTTTGTCAACGACAGAAACATGTTATTTCAGATTAGACTTCGAATGGTCAGTGTGTGCTTTTTTCAAATGATAATCAAAATGTTTCAAATTTTTATTCATTAACATTACATCTCAAATAGCTTAAACTACTAAAACGTATTTTTAACTCTATTAGAAGGGCACTAGAAGAAAAAGAATTGAAAGGACAGTGTAATGCCCTTCTATTAGAGAATGTACAGAAAATGATTTTTCAATGTTTATAACAATAATTACATATATAGAAACGCTTTCGTTTATGAATTCAGGAAAAATTAGCAGTTTGCATAAAATTAAAAATACAAGTTTCTACCAATTATATATACTTCTCAAAAAGTTAAAACTAATCCTTTAATAGAACGGCACCTAGCAATGAAAAAAGATGGGCGGGGCCGATAAAAATAAATACAACTATAGTGTATGAAATCCTAAACCGAGTTTCTACAATATTCTGTTTAGGAACCAAGAAAGAAAGAGGATTTGAGGAAACAGGAGAATGATATCAAAATCAGTCATTTACAGTCAGTCGAACCTCCATTATATACGATCTGAAACTAAATACCCGTGACGTAGTACAACAACTACTATAACTAGAGACCACTAACTCCCACCTCCTCCTCCTTGTTCTTCTTTTTTTTTCCTCTTCACATGACTAGAGATGATGCAAGAAAAGACAAAAGTGACTTGATCTTATGAGAAAATAAATGAACACCGATGAGAAAAAAGAAGAGACAGATGAGAGAAGAGGAGACAATTTTCTCTTTCTCATCATTATCATTTTTATGCTGTTTCTCTTTTCCCATGACCGTCTATTTTCGGGACAACACTCGCCACGTGACATGATTTTTTATCACGTTTCAAGTGGTTCCCACGTGATGACGTCATTGTTTTCATTATAGTTCTTGATCTTCAAAAATGATCATTTTCAAGATGTTTTCTGTTGTTTTTTACCTCTTTTTGTTCTATGAGTTCTGAGTAAACCGTCGAGTTCACTATTTGAAAACAATTTGAAATTTCAGAGCAGATCTCCTCATGACCTTCGTTTCCGGTGCTACATAACAACAGTATTCTCTTTTCGCTTCTTTTGTTTCCATTCGAACACACATAAAACTTCAATGAAGCCATTCCAAAACCAATACAGTTTTTCATGTTACAAATTTCTTTTTGTTTAACTCATTCACCCAAAATAAGCATGCCAAGCTTATGGTGTTACGACAGCGAAAACTGGTATACGGTAGTTATTTTTATCGTCATTCTCTATCTTTTTGAATGACTTCCTCTTCCATTTTACTCCTTTTAACTTGACATCAAAATCCATAGTTCTGTCTTTTGTTTCAGTCAAATCTTCATCATAAACAACTCTCATTCGTATCATTTCCTTCTTCTTATCTTATCAATATTAGCATCATAAAGCACTCACCTACCTGTTCATTTTTCGCCTTGTGACTGAAAGAGACCACGAGGCGCCGAGTGAAAATGCGAGAATAAGAATACAAAGTTTTGAAATTAGTGTCAAAAAAATATATATCGTCATTGAGTTCACAATGGTTTCAAAGTTTCAGGTTTCAATTAAACAACTGTTGAAATCGAAAACAAAAGTGAGAAACTGCGATATGACGAGTATTTCAGTTTACCATTCCGAAAATCAGCAGTTTTTTGGAGCACCGAAACTCAGATTGAGTATGTTTTCTGTTATTTTTATTTTTGTTAAATCCAGCATTCCGTTTGAAAAACGTTTATTTAATGAACGATTTAACAGGATGGAAATGAAACAGAAGATAATGGGAAAGTTCTTGGTTTAAAAAAGTACGGATAAAAAAGTTTGACAGGAGTACGGATAAAAAGTTTAGAGATTGATAAAAATTTAGGCCGGAGAGCTGGAGAAGCTTGGACTGGAGGTGGCATGTTGAGAGCTGAGTTGCTTGATGTTGAGCATAGTTTGCAAATCCGGACGAGATCTGAAACATTTTGAATGTTGAAAAGTATTGCACAGAATTTATGAAATAACTTGAAAAGTTTCTGTCTTTTCTCTAAACGTTAGGCTATACCAAGTGTTTAAAATCTTACTTGCTCGATCCGAATCTTGTCTGTGAAAATTCAACTCCAGTGTAAGTTTGAGATGATGACGGCTTGAATGAGAACACGAAGGGGAACTTCTGAAAAGAATAATATTAAAACAAGCTTATAAACTATTTAGTCACCTCTTGAATATGAGATAAGTTTGAGTTAATTTGATCATTTCTTTCAAGTCCCAATGGTACGAACATAGTGTTCACCAGTTCGTTGACAGCTGAATATAAAAGTTTCATACAGTATATATTAGTAATTTGTGTTTACCTGGATCGTTGCAGGGGAAAGCTTTCTTTCCGAACATGACTGGTTTTCCAGCAGCACCAAGATTTGAAACGGTTTCAGCACAGGAAGAAGCGGATCTCACAATATGTTCTGGCATCGATTGATACCTGCAAACACATATTAATGGTGGTAGAACATGAAAAAAAAACAATGTTTCTAAAATTACAAAAAAAAGTTAACTCTGGTGGGTTCGAACTCAGGGCAAGACTGGCGCATCACCAAACGCTCTACCGGCTGCGCTATGCGGTCGGAAAGGCGCGACCACCAGGCTTGCGTTTAAGTGCCGGGGGAGAAAAAAGTCCCTGTAAACTGTCATGTTCCATCACATTGAGAATGATTGGAATAATATATATTTATAAACTAACGTCTCATCAGAATTAAGTTCTCCTTTCCAGATGGGGAGATTCATTCCACCGTCCATAGCTCGCAAGTAGACGTGTCCTGGATTCGCGAAAATCCGAACATGACCTGGAATTGTTTTCAATTTATTTCGTGTTTGACGGTATTCTAGACGGAATATGTATCCTCAACACATTTTTTTAATGGTGCTTCAATTACTGGTTGAGCCGCAGGACATGAGATCAATGCATTTTGAAGAAAGTTATATGAAATTCTAAATAAATCTTCTAGGAAGACGTATTGATCAACAAGAACTATTCTAAGTCGAATACGGTTTCAGAAATTATTTGTAAATTAAAATGATATTTCCAAATAACTGACTTGGGAAGAGAGATAGAACTTCATCTGGATTGAGCCCTGCTTCGTGAGCACAACTTGCGAAGCACTTCGAAGATCCTTCTGATCCATAGTTCATGAATATCATTCTTTCCGCTTCACCATGTTGAGGGTTACTGATGTTCCACGAGGAAGAGAACTGGGCAACGAGAAAGTTACCGAGTTCAGCAGCAAATATTCCAGTCTGAAATTTGGAATCCTTATTATTTCACAACACCAAATATGATAGTTGCAACTAACAAGTTTCAACTAGTTGAAAAGTCTGATTTCATCTTTTTTTTAATAATCTCAAAAATACAAACCGGTCTTCTTGGAATCCTTCCAAACAAGTATCTGCAGACGAAATTGACGAGCTCACGAACTTCTGTGTACATTGAATGACTGAAAACTCAATACTAATATGGAAAAGAAGGTCTTGAAAAAGGGTCTATTAAAGTATATCGAAAATAATTGGAAAACTAATGAAAGCTTATCTAAAAGACCATAGAAGCTGATGAGAGTAGTTTCTTAAACTGTTTTTGAACAGGTTGAATAATGAAAAGAAGATAAAAGTGAGAGTAATACAAAGAAGAACGACCATGAATGAGGCAGAGTGAGCGTTTCATACAGGGAGGCGCGCCCACACACGAAGTAAACTCAAGGACCTCCCAGCCAGGGAACTGCAAAGACTGCAAGTGGTACGGTAGAATGAATGCTTCTCATTGTCGTTTCGGGTTTGAAAACGAGGAAACACTGTTGAGAAAAGAGAATATACCTTTCCAAGCAGAAGAATGAACAAAATAGAAGAAAAGTTTTGAAATTTTTTGTTCATGAAAGAATCTATTAACAGAAACTGACTCATTTTTATGGAGAAGGAGGTTTACAGGTTTATTTGCTTCTGAAAAATGTAGGGTGAACTCGAAATAAAATGTGTTTTGCAAGGGATAACGTATGTACAACCCAAAAAAGGCCACTAGAACAGTGTAGAAAATCACGATCAAACTTAAAATACAGCCAAACTCGTAATGCTGAGCCACAGCTTCTAATCTTAACCGTGATCAACTATTTGATGTAAGTAATAACTAGTTCTTCTTTACGGAGATCCTGTTGATTTTAACACATGTTTGAGTTTTGGATTCTTGAATATCAGCACAACTTAATCAAATCTTGAACAAGGGATTTCATTTATATGTTTTCATCAAAGTGCGTATCCCTGAAAATTTTCAGAAAGGTAGAGAGATGGTTTTTGAGGATTTCGAGAATTTTTCTTTCCTGATAACTTGTTATGTTTCTTGCTGGATGCACTTCTGAAAAGTAGGTTTTGTATCTCTTTTGTAATAATCTCTTGTCCAGAAAAAGCAGTGTTCTTGCATCAAATACAATTATTTCAGATGTTTCATGTTGTGAAGTGTGAGAAGGGTTCAGAAATAATAGGCGGAGCTATCACAGACTTTCCAGTGAAAAGAGATGTAGAGGAGAAGAGAGAAACTTGGCTGTCATAGCTGCCCCTAGTCTTCTTTTCTTCTTCTTCTTATTTTCCTATTTCGTTGCCCTGGTTGCCCTCGCCAGTAGGTTTTTTGTTATTTAGGAAACAAATGTTTGAGGGGTCAGAAGGGTGAAAAAAGATAAAATAAAAGAGAAAACCGTCTCATTTCACCGAATATGGTTTTCATTTTTTGTATCTTCTTTTTAGATTATTTGAGACTTTATAGAACAAAATTAGAAAAAAGTATTTTCTCAAAATTTGTTTCCTAGAGGTTTATGCTTCTCTATACGATATATTAGTTGTACCGTACTCCTAATTCTGCTAGAATAGCTTGGAATTCTTTCTTTTTCAAAACTACCGTAATCCAGATCAAACTTCTCTTCTATTTTCTAGGGTTAAAATGTCTTTTCCAAGGATCCAAGAAGAAAATGTTCAAATAACTCCAGAATTCATTGCTCATATCAGTTCTGGTCTCGTTCGACCCTTTTTCAGGGCTGAAAGTGTTCCAATTGCAGAAGTGAGAAACGAAGTCAGGAAATATCCAATCAAACGAGGTATGTTCTTCCAAAACAGCAGTCAACTATAATCTTCTGAAAAACGGAAATTGCAGCTTACTCATATTCACACGAATTCTATTTTCGAGTAAAGTCACTAGAAAAATCGAAAAGTCTAGATGTACTTTTGAATGGATCCTAGACAAAGTGACTTTATAAGTTGTAATTATCAAGTATCATGAGATTTTAAATACTGAATGTTTTCAAAATTACTAATTCAAGTCTCTCAAGAGAATCCCCGGAAAAAAGTACACCTGAACTTTTAGTAATAAGTAATTCATTATTTATCTTAATCGTTTGCAAAATTACAGCACGTGAGGATGTTGCAAGCAGGTCGAGATCTGAAATCATTAATTGGGTTCTTAATAACAATGAACTTGCAAAAGGTTTGATATGAGAAAAAACACTAGAAATACATAAAAACATTTTATTCAGCATGCATATGTCCATACTGTCTCAAAATACATTCCCGACGGGATAACGCTCGAGTACATATGAAGAATTATCATAAAGAGTTTCCTGTCCGTGAATTCATAAGGAATGTGGATGCGACATTGGATGAGGTTAGAGAAGCCAATGAGAGTGGACGGTGTAAGTTTCAATTGTTTTTGAAATTGTAACCAATGCATTAAAAGCAGTCTGATAAAAAACTTGTTGAAAGATAATCTGTCGGTAATTGAACAGTAATCTCCTGAAGTTATCGTATCCTTCGCGGTTAAATCCTCTTTCTTTCCATCCTAGCTTGTTTTCGAGAAAAAACCGCCAGCTTGTTTGGTACAATGTCGATTGATTGTGAGAATTTCTTTTCTTATGCTAATATAAACATGACTTAACCGCAAAGTGTTTGCTCCTTCGATTTCAAAGAAAAAGATTGAAAATGATTGATGATGATAGAAGAAGAAGAGAAAAGTGTTTCAAAGTGATGAGCATTTCAGTTTACACTTTGGATCACTAAATCCACTTCTAGGATCATTCGGACGGAGTAACTAGAGAATTAGAAAGAAAAAGACAGGTTTGGATGTTGAAAACAATAATTATCTATGGATTTTCGAATGAAAAATAGCATAGAAGCAGTATGCAGAGAGTTTGAAACTTTGTCATGCAGCTATCGAAAATATTAACATCACTTCTGAATATTTCGATTGGATTTTGAATTTTAACCGGATTCTCATGAAGAGGATCACATACTACAGTGCATATCGCATCCATATACTCTTCAAACAAAGTACCTCTTTTTCCAATTCCCATCACATTTGAAAAAGTGTTCACATTTATGTGTCACTCTGAATAGACATTGGATCTATGCCGAGATTTGCTCTTTCCTCATCCTTCTCCTCCTTCTTTTTTTGCTCCTTCTAAAGGACTCTTCGGACTCTCTTGCACACTAAAAAGAAGAAGAATAAGAGGAGAAGAAGAAGCAGTGTCGTCCCCAAGGGACACAAACACACAAGTGTATCCGGTTGCCACGTCACGGGGCGGCGGACCCATCCATCCATCTATATCCTCTCCAGTGCTTCCTTTGCATCCGCGCGGAGCACCAAGATTGAGCATCTCAGGCACTTCAGACCCCTACAGCCATCACAAATCTTATGGATGGACCTCCTCCGTTTACTCCTCTAAAAACCTTCAGTGATCCTTTTATTTCTTCTTGAAAACATAATCTTTCGGTTGTTCTTTTCTCATATAATCACCTGCAAAAACTCATTACTTCCTTAAACTTCTCAAATGTCGGAATATAAAAATGAGAAATAATAAGTTAGAATTCGAGACCTTCAGACAACTTATCCTAAATCTTCATTCCTATCAAAGTGAGCGTCCAAGAATACGATCAAATAGCCCATTCCATGGGTACATCTCTATGAATCCCGAAAACTCAAAATGAAATGAATAATTATTTCTGAATCGCGTTGATCCTATCTCTATTTCGCAGTGTTTCAAATCAAAGTAATCCGATCCCCTGTCTTCTTTTCCTTCATCCTTTTTCTTTTCTTCGGACCAACTCCTCTTTTCCACTCAATCAGAGTTTCTCAATCTTCTTTTTTTTCTTCATGGACTCATCACTCTTTTTTCATCTTGGCCCCCCAATTCATTGTCTGCTTATGGGTGTCGTCTCTCTGAACCCATTCTGAGTTGTAAAGGATGGCACAAGAATGTCGTAGAAGATTTGGAAATATAGTTTTGTTTAGATCCGAAATTCTCTGAAAGAAATGTTTGGATAAGCAGAACATTTTGATATCTCTTCATTCTGACAATGTCTACAGTATCTACAGCGGAATTTCGAATCATTTGATGCATTACACAAAGATCCAAGGCAGTTCTTTTTGGTTATCAGCGCACTAATTCCTTTCTTGTCACTTTCACTTTTTTCTATGTATTTTCTTTTGAATCCAAAAAATAAAAAAAATCCGTGACGCCGCCTATCTCGTGTCAAACCATATCAAATTCATTCGAAGAGACACTGTTGATAGGAGATTATTTGACCGTCTCTAGGTACTTTTAACCTTTGCTTTACACTGATTTGTTGAATAAAAAGGGAGACATCGGGTGATTTCTCTTTTTTAAATGATAAGGATGAAGTGAAGGAAGTTTCAGATTGATGAGACTGGTATCAGAAAAGCTAGGAGGCTTGTGAAATGAAGAGAGAATTTTGTTGATTTCAAAGATACTACCCATTTTATCCAGAGATTGATTTGAACTCATGAAAATTGATTACAAGAAGTTGTAGTTCAAAAAAAACTCGGCTTCGAAGGCACTATATTTTGGAAAAAAAATCATTTCAAGGAATTTCCGATGACCTATTCTGTTTTAAAAAGGTGTGCATATTTTCTACAAATGTTAGAAAAGTAATCGAACATTGAAATTTCCCAACTCCATGGTTTTTCAAAAAGTACATATTCGATGATCTTCCTTTCCCAATAGAATTGATCCTTGGTCACCTCTCCTACAGTATTCCTCCTCATTGTGATAGTCTCTATTCAAAATAAATATCTCATGATCAACGATTCATCCACATCCATTAAACTATCCATCGATGCAATCCATTTGTGTGCTCTCTCTCCCTTTTTTTCGCCCATCCATAGATAAAATGTGATAATATTCACATGATTAGCATAATAAAAAGAGTCCTCTCCATTCCTTTGGATTCATTGATATGTATAGAGAAAGAAGGAGACAGACAAATACCATCCATCCAACCAAACGTATCTCTCTTAACATTTTATATTCAGTTTTGACATTTTTCGTTTTTTGAGAACATTTTATATTTCTTTGGGAAGTTCTCTGAAAATCTTTCCTTTTTTTGCAAATATGTAAACATTCTGGAAATTTTTTTTCGTAATTCCTCACTCAGTTTTGAAGCGAAAAAACTCAAACTCCGAGAAGTTATCAGTCTCAGTGTTTTATGTGTGGGCTCCTGGTAGAATAGTACTGCAGCTATCCAAGTTCCTTGGCGACATAGCTTTCAAGAAAACAACTTTTCAACCGAAAATTCAGAACTTAATGTCTGTAATTTCGTTGTAATCCAGGCAAATATGCCATTAGATAACGCACTTTTAGATAGATATACGTCAGTCGTCCTTTTCTTCAAGAAGATAATTTCCAGTTTCTAGCTCTTTGTGTACTCTCTCACTCTTGCTCTCTTGAGAATTCCAAAACTTCTCAATTCACCTACTTTTTTCCACATTTTCATCTTGATTGAAATTCCTGGAATAACTTTTAATCCAAAACTAATAGGCGCCGATTATTATCACCTGCTCCATTTCTGTCCTCATGATCCGTATCTTTTCTTCGTTTTTTGTTTTACAACTCCAACTTCTACTCTTTGTTTTCCTACAGAATGTCCCATATCAATCTCTATTCACAACCTACTGAACAGAAAAACACAGTTCGCTGTCGTTTTTGTGAGAAAAGATACAAGGTAGACAATGGATCAAGTGGTTTCATTCGTCATCTTCGTTGCAAACATCCAAATCTTCTGCATAAAATGGGAAATGGTGGAGGAGTGTTTGAGACCTCTAGAACAGATCAAGCACAGTTTCAAAGTGATCTTTTCTCACTTGTAAAAACTGAATTTCCGTTTAACGGAGTTACACTAAAAACTGAAGTAGTTGAAGAAGAAGATCCAATGAATATGAGTAATTTCTCAAGTAATGACATTCTTGTCAATCTTGCAAATCAAATGGGATTTGAAAATAATTATGGTAAGAAATGTTGCCTTTAAAATGAAATGAGCATTGTTATATTTCCATAATGTCTGGAAGAATATATCAAACTATTTCAGTTCCGATCAACAGAATCGGTGAGAAGCGTCCAAGAACTTCTTCGACATCAAACACATTCTCCAACCTTTCTATCAATGGGAATGAGGAGAGAAGTGACGAACCTGGACCAAAACAGTTTAATGGAAATACGTTGGAACAGTTTCTAGCTGACAGTAAGAACTAAAATCTCTATATTACAATTAAACAGTATCGTTTTCAGTTGATATCAAATTCAAAAATCAACAACAAGAGGAGCAAGAAGGGAACGAAGAAACAATCGCTTCAGTCGCTACTCTGGATGTTTCGAGCTCACCGAAAAGTTCTCGAGAACCAAGTCCGAATAGCAGTAATCAGGGTGACCTAAATGGTTGGTTCTTTTTCAACATAGAAAACTGTCTATAATACTTTTTAAGATATTGAAAAAGTTCATTTGAAATTCTGTTAGGAAGCCGTTCATTAGAAACGTGTTTTAAATTTTCAGAAATATTTTTTCTAGGAAGCACAGAATCCGTTCACTCTCCAATCCAATTAATCCATAATCCACTGACTCCCTTCGGATGTGTTTTCTGTCCGTGCTCATTCCCACGTATCAATGATCTCACGACCCATATCGCACATGTTCACCGGACAAAATACCGTTGCAATACCTGCTTGGCAGAATTTGTTCAACCACAACATCTTGAACAACATTATACGACTTGCCACGTCAGTGATTCTACTCCAAACAGTCAATGATAACATTAAATGTGATAATAATAATAATGCTTGTAAACTCGGAAACTATTTTATTGTGATCGAAAAATCATTTTTGACATCAAATTTTCTCTGAATGTAGACATATAATGACATCACTATTTTTGCAATATTTCTAATTTTTGTCGCCTTGTTTTCGGAATGAATTGAAGAAATTTGGAAGGTCCTGTTAAAATGTGTAATTTTCAAACCTCTAGTATTTGATGGACGATACTTGAAAAATGAGATTTACGCAATAGTAACATAAAAAAAGAAGATAACTTCAATACATATAAACTTGAAGCTTAACTAAACATGACTTCCCTCTAATAGTGGCACTCTGGTAGGTCTCTACATTGTCCACTCTAATCCTCTTCTTCCAAATTCATCTAATCACCTGTCCTCTTCGTCCCCTCTTCACAGAAAGCAGAGAATCATCATTATTTACCTGACTCTTCCCCTCTTTTTCTCCTCAATTTTCACTGTCCTTCGCTTTCCGTTATGTCAATAAAATACGGAAAGCAAAAAGAGAAAAAAAGGGTAGACATGTCAGAACCGGACGAATCGCCGTTTTTTCGTTTTGTTTTAAATGTCCGGAATAATTAATAAGAATTAATTCAAACTTAAACCATAGAACTCCAAATTATACCTGAGAGTACTGTAGCATCCACCTTTCGTCCTGTTTCCAACAAACTAAAGACAAATGTGGAAATATTTTTCGAGAGTTGTATCAATATTTTTTCCAATATGATTACCAACTCATCTGTATCTCGAAGACTCATCCGTAAAGACGAAATTCCCAAATAATTCGGTTGTTCCCTTCGAACACATGTTTCGCTGGGAATTTCTTCATCGATGAATCATCGTTTCGGTCTCTAGACTCTCTCCAATCTATATAATCTCTCAACCGTCTCATTCTTTCCGTTTTCTCTACCCCTGATTTTGGGGAATATCGTGGTTTTTTTCATTTATCGAATAACCATTTTTCGACTTCTTCTTCCTTGGAAAACATTAACTTTAAAAATTAAGGCAATGGGTGGAATTTCCGTTTGACGACCTTTATTTAAAACGATAAGATTTTTTCAAAAATATCACTGCTCATCAACTGCTCAAAAATCAACTTCCTTCTTTGTATATACCTTCGAAAGAATTCCAAAAATTAGCTACAGAAGACTATGTTTTATTTAAAGTTCGCGGCGTAAACGTGCTTCGTTAGAGCGCAGAAACCTAATTAATTAAAAAAATTTAATTTAATTAAAATTTTGAGTAAAAATTGCTGAAATTTTGTTAACTAGGTAAATATACCTTTTTTCCGCGTTTCATGAACTCTTTTTTTCTTAAAAAAAGCAAATTCAAAACAAAAGATGAGTCTCATTCAGGGAATGTTTGTAAAAATGCCTCGAATCCTTCGATAATTTTAACCTCTGACTATCATTCTGACGCATTATAACCAAATATACCATATAAAGCCACGGAAAGAATGAAAATAAGTCCTCATCATCGTGAAATGACTCATCAGTATTGTATCTGCGTATCTTCATCTTTACACTATCTCATTTTCTATGTTTCTTCTGCCAATTGTACATTCTAGCTTTAGAACTGAATACACAAACTATTTCACAATTCGTATTAACGTTTTATGCTTTACCTAGTTCAAAGATTGTCCAAATGTCCGTTTTAATTGCAATTCATTTACTCGAGCGTTTTCCTTTAACATTCTAATTCTGACAACTCCTATTCTTTTTTTTAAATGTACCAGCCAGGTTCATTCGTACCACCTCTCCTCGTTATATGAAGGTCATTTTCAAAGGTGGCAGGATGTAAATGAAGATCGGTCACAATTGAGAAGTGGTCACTCCCTCATTCCGTTCGTCCTCCTTTCTTTTGAAAAAGTCGATCGTCTCTCTCCTCAATTGGCCTGTCCAACTTTACATGTTTCCAATAAGTTAACTTACTTTCTAGGGTGGTTAAGGTTAAATGTGACCCAAAACATTTTTTTTTTCAGTTCAAAAGCATTGATTCTTTATTTTCGCTCATGTATGGTTGTTTTGAGATCATTCCCTAGCGTTTAATTTTTTCAATCCGCATTCCACCACATCAATCTTTTCTCTTCGCTCTCCCTAATTATGATCGAAATTACCGGATTACTCTCTCTCTTTTACTCTTCTCCTGCAATAAAAACGCGACAAGAACTTGGTCGAAAACGACATTTATAATCCTCATCGTCTCTTTTTTCTTTGTTTTTTTTTCTATTCTGAATCTCTTTCATTTTTCAGAAAACAGCCAGTGGCACAGGATGGCGTTCCACTGGCAATCGAAAGTAAATGTCCAGCATGTCGGTGTGGATGACATGGTTCTCATACCAAAACTCACGGAGCAAAGTATTGTAGAGAACTTGAAGAAAAGACTGCAAGCGAATAGTATATTCGTAAGTTCATTTCATTCTCGTATCTCGTTTTTCAAATATTAATTTAAGACATATATTGGGCCAGTGTTAATTTCCGTCAATCCTTTCAAGCAAATGCCATATTTCACTGAAAAAGAGATGCTTCTGTACCAAGGAGCAGCCCAATACGAAAATGCGCCTCATATTTATGCTCTAGCGGATAATATGTATAGGTAAGTGGCTTATTCAAGGTGAAGAACTAATCTTATTAACGAAATATTTTCAGAAACATGCTTATCGACAACGAGTCTCAATGTGTGATCATATCTGGTGAATCCGGTGCAGGGAAAACGGTTAATGCCAAATTTATTATGAATTACATCTCTAGAATTTCCGGAGGAGGTCAAAAAGTGCAGGTAATATTGTTCCTTCCAAAATGAATCTAGAAATGTTTTTCTTCAGCATATCAAAGACGTAATTCTCCAATCGAATCCGCTTCTGGAAGCGTTCGGTAACAGTGCAACAGTTCGTAACTGGAATAGTTCTCGTTTCGGAAAATATGTCGAAATTGTTTTCAGTCGAGGTGGTGAACCAATTGGTGGAAAAGTGAGTTTTCGTTCATATAAGTTTCAATAATTAATTTTCAAACTTTGTTTCAGCTTTCGAATTTTCTGTTAGAAAAGTCGCGAGTAGTTCATCAGAATGAAGGCGACAGAAACTTCCATATTTTCTATCAACTATGTGCGGGAGCTGACAAGAACCTGAAAAGTTCGTTAGGTATCGGAGACCTTCAATATTATAATTATCTGAACATGAGTGGTGTGTTCAAAGCAGATGATACAGATGATGGAAAGGAGTTCGAAAGTACACTGGTAATTTCATCAAGTTGAAGGGGTATACTAAAAAGGTTTTTTTCCTATTCCAGCACGCAATGAAAGTTGTTGGTGTAAATGAACAAGATCAACTGGAAGTGCTCAGAATAGTTTCAGCTGTTCTCCATATTGGAAATATATCATTCAGTGAAGAAAATAATTTTGCTGCTGTTAGTGGAAAAGACTGTAGGTTTCAAAACATATTCTCAGTATAATACGAGTTGTGTTCAGATCTCGAATTCCCTGCTTTCCTTCTTGGATTGACTAATGGTGATATTGAAGCCAAGCTGACTGGAAGAAAAATGGAGAGCAAGTGAGAATCTTGAACAAGTTCCAATTAAAATATCATTTTTAGATGGGGTACTCAGAAAGAAGAAATTGATATGAAGTTGAACGTCGAACAGGCTAATTATACAAGAGATGCCTGGGTGAAAGCAATTTATGCAAGACTGTTCGATTATCTCGTCAAAAAAGTGAACGATGCAATGAATATCACTAGTCAGTCTTCTTCTGATAATTTTTCAATCGGAATCCTCGATATTTATGGGTTTGAAATATTCAACAACAATGGTTTCGAGCAGTTTTGGTTGGTTTCCCTACAAAATGTCAAATAGGTCGTTAATTTTTTTTCTTTCAGTATCAATTTTGTCAATGAAAAATTACAACAAATTTTCATCGAATTGACACTGAAAGCTGAGCAAGAAGAATACGTTCGAGAAGGAATCAAATGGACTGAAATTGATTATTTTGATAACAAAATCGTTTGTGATTTGATTGAAACAAAACGACCGCCAGGAATAATGAGTCTTCTCGATGACACGTGTGCTCAAAATCATGGGCAACGTGATGGTGTTGATCGACAACTTTTGACAACTCTTTCTAAATCATTCGCTGGACACGCCCATTTTGCTCCAGGTTCCGATTCGTTCCTTATCAAACACTACGCTGGAGATGTTACTTATAATGTTGATGGATTTTGTGATCGCAACAGAGACGTTCTGTATCCTGATCTGATTCTCCTCATGCAAAAATCGTCTAAGTGAGTTTTCAGAGATGTTTCCGCGGATATATATTCAAAACACTTTCCAGCACTTTCATTCGATCCCTCTTCCCAGAGAACGTAGCTGCTTCCGCAGGAAAACGACCAACCACTTTCTCAACAAAAATCAGAGTTAGTTCAAATTGGATTTTCATTTCCTACAAATTTCAATTGCAGACTCAAGCTAATACTCTCGTGGAATCACTGATGAAATGTTCTCCTCATTATGTACGTTGTATCAAGCCGAATGAAACGAAACGGCCGAATGATTGGGACGAAAGCAGGTTAATATTGCAAACGTTCGGAACCTCCTTCAAAGTTTGTGAATTTCAGGGTGAAACATCAAGTCGAATATTTGGGTCTCAGAGAAAATATCCGTGTCAGGAGAGCGGGTTTCGCCTACAGGTGAGTTGATAACTGAAAGTGCGGCTCTATTTTTCCTCGAACCTTATGGGACCCCTGTTCTACAATATAGCCAAAAGTGTTAACGATGTGATAATTTAAATCTTTCAGACGAGCTTTCGATAAATTCGCACAACGATATGCGATCGTTTCCCCGCAAACGTGGCCCTCGTTCCATGGTGATCAACAGAAGGCTTGTGAAATAATCTGCGACTCGGTTCACATGGAAAAGAGCCAGTATCAGATGGGAAGAACAAAAATATTTGTGAAAAATCCTGAATCTGTAAGATTCTGCTCTAGACTTAAACAAAACAATAATCTCGTTTCAGTTGTTCTTGCTCGAAGAGACACGAGAACGGAAGTTTGATGGTTTTGCACGTGTCATCCAAAAAGCTTGGAGACAGTTTGCAGCAAGAAAGCAACATATAAAGCAAAAGGTTTGTTTTTATAGAGGGCTCTCTAATCGATACTTCAATTCAGGAACAAGCTGCGGACCTAATGTACGGAAAGAAGGAACGACGCCGTTATTCGTTGAATCGTAACTTTGTCGGAGACTATATAGGATTGGAGCATCATCCAACACTCCAATCTCTTGTTGGAAAACGACAAAGAGTTCTATTTGCATGCACTGCCAACAAGTACGACAGGAAGTTCAGAGTATGTCAAACTTAGAAAACTACTCAAATGTTCATTGAAATGGTTACAGGTTTCCAAGTTAGACATGCTTCTAACCGCAAATCATTTGACATTAATTGGAAAAGAAAAGGTGAAGAGTGGTCCTGAGAAAGGAAAAATTGTGGAGGTCATTAAAAGGTAAGTCATCATTATTCGAAATGAAGGTTTTTAAAAATCACACCTCTATTTTCAGACAACTAGACCTTCCCCAAATCAAATCAATTGGATTATCACCATACCAAGATGATTTTGTGATAATAAACGTTGGCGGTGAAGAGTACACTTCTCTTCTTGAAACTCCATTCAAAACTGAATTCTGTACAGCCCTATCGTGAGTTTGTATCTTTCTTAAAACTGCTTATAATTGAAATTCCAGTAAAGCATATAAAGAACGGACTAACGGAAACCTTCATCTTGATTTCCGAAATTCCCATATTGTCAGCTACAAAAAGATGAAATTTGATTTTTCCGATGGAAAACGAACAGTTCAGTTCGGTAGTGATGGTACTTCATCCGCAGAGAAAACATTGAAACCAAATGGGAAAGTGCTGAATGTCAGTATTGGTGCTGGACTGCCAAATACTACAAGTGAGTTTTAACTTGATCTTTGAGAGTCATTAATAATATGATTTTCACTACAGGACCATCTACTGAACGTCCACAAGGAGGTTATACCCCACGAAGAGATCAACTGAGAACATCAACTCGTCGCACTAACAAGAACTCCTATAATGGAACCCAAGCAACGAGAGCTGCTCCGGTTAGTTATCATACATACTACTGAACCAGAAGCCAAAAAAATGTTCAACTGTCCAAAAATGTTCTTTAAAAATGAAAATATCAGTAAAACATTGCAGGTGCCTTCTCATGGTACCAATAACAACTACAACCAACAACCTCCACATGCATCTGTTCCCACTCCTGTTTCTACTAACCATCAATACAGTCAGGAGCCCGCAAGAATCCCAGTAATGGGAAATGTAATTAATCAGCTGAACAACATGAACATGGCGGCTTCTGGAAACTCAAATCCGTCTGCTGGAAGAGGCCCACCTCCTGCTCGTGGACCAAAACCACCACCACCGGCTAAACCGAAGTTGAATCCAGTCGTGATTGCTGTATATCCATACGAAGCTCAAGATGTTGACGAGCTCAGTTTTGAGGCTGGAGATGAAATTGAGCTGATGAATAAAGGTATGACTTCAATTAAAATAAAAGTATTCAAAAGAAACTCTTCAGATGCTTCCGGGTGGTGGCAAGGAAAAATCAACAACAGAGTCGGACTATTCCCTGGAAATTATGTAAAAGAATAATTTATTTTGTAAAATTCTAATGTTGAGTGATCTCTGTCTGTTTTAGCCCTTATATCAGCTATCATCTGTGAAAAGCCTGTTTGTGAAAATTGATTACGAGTTTAAATTTTAGTTTTATATGCACCCAGTATATCATTATTCTGTTATCATTTTAAGTGCCTTCCCGATTACTTACAATTCTGTGAATTCTCATGTAAATTATTCTGTTAAAGCTGTGATGTTTGAATGAAATTATAAGCTTCAATCGTAGATCGGTTCACTTGAAGAACATTATATTGCAGAGCAAAAAAATGAATCAGAATGCCGTAATCGAAGGAATTGGGATTGCATTTTCATCCCAACCTAGAGGTCACACGACATGAATGCATATTCAAGAAACCCAACACCTCAGCTTTCAAACAAATCTCAATTGAAATTCTGAGAGAGAAACCAATACAGAACGTGTTTCAATCTAAAACTTTATTCCATCAATTCAAGAAATCAGTTCCTCTTTCTTCCCTTTCTTCCCATCCTTTTCTGTCTGTTCCTCTCTAATTTGGTCTGTCTTTCTCCGTTTGGCGAAATCTGAAAAATTGAACAGTTTTAGAAAAAAGACACTATCAAAATGGTCAGTCTAACCAGTTTCTGATCAAGACACTTTGTCCCATTTCTCTCTTCAAATGTGTTATCATTTGCTGCATTCGAAGGAGATTCCTTCGTTGGAGGATCTTCTACAGTTGCTGGACTCCTTCTCACCGCCGGTCTTGAAGGAACTTCCTGCAAAGTCAATTGGTTCTCAATCTAATTTCTCCCTTAAATGCAAATTATCCAATGTTACGAAAAATTTGTCAAAAAATGTCCAAAAAATTCCGTCAAAAATCGCTCATTTTTAACTTTGCATGTGTCGTGTGAGCCGCGTTTTTGAGTAAGTGCTCTGAAATTTTTTGGGCACACGTAAAACCGTATTGGCTTTGTGGGGAACTTTTCGGCGGGATGATCCGACCACTCTGAGCCGACTTATAGCGAGGAAAGTGAAAAGTGCCAAAATGTCGAAAAAATTTTGGCCTGAAATTTGAAAATTTATTTTTATTTATGAGTGGTGTTGACCCAGTTTTGGAAGGATTTGCTCGAAATTTTTGGAGTATATGTGGCTCGATGAGCTTTGTCAAATGAGCCATTGCCCACGTCAATCGGACCACTGTGCCACTTGTGAGCCATAAAAATGTGGTCTGTGTTTGGGTATAGGGCCATAGTTTCCGGCCTATAACTGGGCTGGGGTACTGAATTCGGTCTTCAAAACCATGTGAGGTTGTAGCCCTGATGGTACTCTATAAGAAGGAAAAAGAATTAGGAAGCATTTAGTTCGAAAATTTTCCAGGTCAGGGAGAAAACTGGAATTTAGTGAAAAACTGGACAAAAAATAAAACTAAAATCGTTCATAGGTTACCATTTGGAATCGGACAACTTGGGTTCGATTGGAATTTTTACGCTGGTATCGAAAATGATATTCATCCATCCGATTTCTGGAATATCTGGGTTCACGCCTCAAGACACATTTTAGAAATGAGAAAAATTATATAATTAAATGGAGGCGTGGTGGCCTTTCTGATTTTCTATTTTCTATTGCACCGCAGGTCCCCAACGCATTCTAGTCACAGAGTGTTTAATCCGAAATACCTTCTGAACTTTTGGAGTTTTCATCTCCACATTCTTCAAATCCTTCTTTTCTCTCGCTTCTTTTTCCTTTTCCTTTGCCTCTCTCTCCTTCCTTCTCAACCGTTTTCTTTCCTCTTCTTCCATTATTGCAGCAGTCACTTTCTTCGTCACACCAACATATTTATTGAGCAATGACTCAAAGAGTTCGTCCTTTTTGATAATCTTGTCTTCAATGAACAATGTGATAATTAGGACAGTAAGAAAGACGTATTGAAGTTGGCTTTGAATCGAACCGAGACGCATTTTTCGAAGTCTCTTCAGAATTTCCACCATTTCCACAGAAGAGGATTCACGAATCATTACTGATCCGAGATGGATTCCAACGAACGTAGAAGTACGTCCAACACCTGCTGAACAATGAACAACTATTGGTTTCGATGCGCTCTGAAAATTCTTGATAAGATCCATTTCTAACTCTCAATCATGAAATGAACCTTTTTCAGAACGGCCTTATATAGTTTAATCATCGGAACTGGATCGAGAGGAGCAACTTGATCATGCCAATCGTAATACCAATAGTGATGGACCAAATGTTTCAGAGAGCAATTCCTTGAATGAATAACGTTCTTACCCAAAGAATCAAATGAATTCTATGACTCACTTCTTCTGGAGTTGAATCACAGTCATTTTAACAGGATTCCATGGTTCAACTGCCTTCTCTACCACTTTCACCGTGTACTCTCCAAACTCTTTTTCAGATGAATCCGAGAAATATCTCTGGCATTTTTCCTGTTCATCTTCTACATATTGGCACAACATTACAATCACAGAACACTTTTCAGTATATATCATATGCCAAAAGTCAGCAATTGTATTCTTGATCGGTCCTTGTGTTGAGATGAACTGGAGTCCATCTGGCATCTCCATCCACGACGCATTGATGTAGTCGTTGGAAGAGTCACGCCCTTTCAAGACCACACGATTCTCATCTGCACAGAAGATGTGATGATACCTGAACGAAGCGAATATTTGAAAATATCTATGGGTTAATTGATACCTGTTCTTCTCCATCGTTTTCTCTGAAATAGCCGTCGAAAGATTCGGTTTGTACCCTTTGTTATCTCGATATTCTTGAGTCATTCTGCTGATTTTGGCAGTCTTCAACATATTCTGACTCCAAACTACACATCTCGTTGACTTCTCCGATGTCTTCTTTTTCTCTTTTTCTTCTTCTGGCAATTCATCCGATTGTGTTTTTTCCACGTGTAAAGATCCTTCATCCTGTGTATCCTGAGTACGATTCCTTTGGTTATTTATTCCTTCTTGAATCGGTTTTCCTTCTTTTTCTTTGCACTTCGTTCCCTGAGTTTTGAATGATATTAGAAGTTCAAATACTCGAATACTTACCATGATATTTAATTTGTCTCAAGACAACTCTTTATAAAATACAATCAAATATTAATATTCATCTCCAAAAATAATGTAATGTTTTTCTTTTCTTTTTTGTTGACATGGGTTCCTAACCTTATGGTTTCACGTGGATTTCTGTGTGAAAGAAATGATTTTGAGGGCGAATTTAAGTAGTCTATCTACCGTACTCAAACCGAGTTTCGATTGACTTCTAAGAGCTTGTGCTATAGCCTAGAAGTTTTCAAATTTAGAAACGAAGTTCAAATTTATTAATTTTAAAAATAATCGAACAGTAAAGCAAGAATTTCATGGATTTGTAAAAGGAATGTTCTTCTAAATTGATTCAGCCACAAATGAGTCATGCATTTTATCCAATATTTTAGTTTCTTGACACTGGCTTTTTGTAGTTTTTTGTCACATTTCTGCTGTGTAAATGCCACCGTGTCACGTCTTCCAGAAGGCATTCCATCTTCTCTGTGATCACTTCCTTGTATTCGAGAAGTTTATCAGTTTCAGTGCAGGTCATTAGTTTTGCCTGGAAGTGATGAAGATATTGGAGTTTAAGAGAAGATTGATAGTTTTACCTGAGCGACATGACCAAACATAGGGAAAAG
Organism: Caenorhabditis brenneri; assembly: GCA_000143925.2. Lineage (NCBI taxonomy): Eukaryota > Metazoa > Nematoda > Chromadorea > Rhabditida > Rhabditidae > Caenorhabditis > Caenorhabditis brenneri. The sequence goes on from GL379974.1 coordinate 269,770, forward strand.
GGCAATTCCACCGAAGACAAAATAACATCGATAAGATTCTTTCAACTGAAAAAAACTGATCATTTTTCGAAGCCTCATGTAAGCAGACTGACCTGTTCCAGGGTATATGGAGCTGCTTCCTTATTCAATGCTTCCAGAAAATACTCATAAAACTTCTCAAGAAGTTTCTCCCAATACTTCTGACGATCCGAACCAGAGAGTGTCGAAACGAAAAGACGAACAATATCTTCTACTGGATTTCCCAAATGGATTCCCTGAAGCGTTTCGAAGTTTTTCAATATTTGAAAAATATGAAATTTCAAACTTACCGCGAAATCAATCACTTTGTTCACAGAATATTTTCCGTTTTTGGTCCAAAGAATGTTTGGAGCCCATAAATCCCCGTGAACCACAACGTCTTTTTGAATGCCTAAACACAACTTTTTGATACCTTTTCTCTATTATTCTAGCCAATTACCCATATACTTATTCAAATGACATCCAAGTTCGAAATTCACGATTTCGTATCCAAATGATTCAATCTTATTGACTTTCTCTGTGAATCTCTCAGGATTCATTTCGCGAGTTTGTTGGAGCATACCCTTAATGCCTTCTTCATTCATTAATGTTCCTGCCATTTTTTCCAGATCAAAGCCAGAAATACTCTTCAATTCTTCATCAGTTAAAAGAAGACCTCCAGCTTGAAAATGGGCAAGAGACTTCAATACCTGAAGAAAATGGAAAGGTTATTTGAAAAGCCATCTTCGAAATCTTACTGGATACAATTCTTGTGGTTTCACATTCATAAACATATGTCTGACACTTGCACCTTCAGCATATTCCATTCCGAAGAATCATTTGCTCTTGTTTTCCGAATCAAATTGCTTCGAGAAATAAAGTTTTGGGCAGAGCAAAACATCACTCTTATTCCACTTTTCCATGATTTTGTTGATGTTGATTTCTCGATTATGGACTCCTTGTACTTCAGTTTCAAACATCATCCAAAGACCAGCTTCTTGTTCTTTTGTCATTGGATTTGTTGCTCTCATCTTTTCAATTAATCCTTGCATATGAAGACAAAATGGAATTTTGAGAATGAACTTCAATGGAAGATGATCATCAGGTACTGTCCATTCTGGTTCAACGAGAATGATACGACTCATGATTCCCTAGAATACAAATATCTCAATATCAAATAAGTAATTCGTTAACTTACATTTCCTTCTCCAACTACAGTTAATTTGGTATTTCTTCCGAGTTTTGAAACAGTTTTGAACTGCTCCTGGATGACATGTTCAACATCTTCCAAAGTGACATGAGTGTTGAACAATCCATGTCCAGATTCAAGAATAGAAGGTTGAGTTACAGTCATAACTTCTTCGAATAAAAACGAATTCAGTCATTTTTCACTTAGTTTTTTCTTCGTTATATACCCTAGAACACTGCCGTGGTTTATGTCAAAAAATAGTGCAATGGTGAAATGAAGAGACTCAGAGAAAGACACACAACGACACAACTTTTGTGCTTCAGTTCTTGTCTAAATCTACTTTATTTTTTGTGAGATTCTTGAATTGCTTTTTATTTTATTTGATCTCAGAGTTCAAAAAACAACTTTTGAATGTGGAGAATGTTTATTATCAGTTTATTAATTATTATCAGTTTATTAATTATTATCAGTTTATTAATTATTATCAGTTTATTAATTATTATCAGTTTATTAATTATTATCAGTTTATTTATTATCTTATCAGTTTATTAAAAGTGAAAAGAAACTAGATCGAAATAAGAATTTTCTAAAAATTTTCTGCATAATATTGCGTCGTAGATTTTTTCCTACGAGTTTTTTGTCAACTTTTTTTTGTAAGACACCTGGAGGCGTCACGGCTTCACTCTGGGAAGCTCCGCCCCACACGCCCCGCTCCGGCGAAGCACGCGGGCGCAAGCGCGCTTTGCAGATTGCGAGTTGCGAATTGCGAGATGCGAGTTGTGAGTTGTGAATTGCGCATTTCGAATCGCAATTTGCGTCTGCACCATCGCAGAAAAATTTTTGCAAAACCTGCCCGAATCGATTGAAATTTCTGCATGATCCCACTTTCCAGCTATGAAAATCCCCCGGTAGAAGCTACCCTAGGTTACTTGCCACGGAGGACTGTCGGGCACCATCTGAGGTATCATGAATACCTCCCATTACCCATATACCCCCAGTGAAGTGAGTAGCACAATCAAGGACAACGCCGAGACTGCGGGGATTATCGGTGGATGCCGTCAAGCATTTCCCTTTGAAAACGATTTTACTTATAAAGGGTAGGGTTTTAAGTGGCCGACAACTCCCGGGTTCCGCCGCTCACCGTACTTTGTGTGTGAGTGGGCGGAGTCTATCGAGAGAGAGAGAGAGAGAGCACGGTGATTCTTCGAGTACAACTTTGTCGCGACCCCGGCCACTTTTTTTCTCTTCCACGCGCCCAAACACCGTTGATTTTTCTCTTTCATCAACTTTGACGAGGATTTGTGGGAGTTAAAATTCATGGATTTTAAAAAGATTTCATGCGTTTTTAGTAAATATCATCTAGAAGCTGTGGTAAAAAATTTAGACCCCAAATTCTTGATTCACGAACACAATTGCTCATTTTCTATTTTAAATGTCAGTTAAACGATACTTTTTGTACTTCTCGGCCAGAGTCCTCCAGCCACCATGGGCAGCGGCCGAACGCTCCTTCTTCCGCGGCACGCTAAAACTGTGCGGCAGCGTTGCAAAAAACTGTGCGGCAGCGTTGCAAAAAACTGTGCGGCAGCGTTGCCATTGGGGCCCGCCCCGTGGCCGAGCTCTCACGCCGGTACAACTAACTTGTACTCGAAAAATCGAGACCCCACGAAAAGGGGGGAACGGGTGCGGGGGGAAGAACGAAAAGGGGGGACCCGTTCTGGATTTC
>GL379975.1:14909-26246 GCA_000143925.2 Caenorhabditis brenneri
CCGTTTCCTCCCAAAAAACGTCAGATGTAAACGTAGTTCCCGCTTTCCACTACCACTCCCGAATGGGGCCAGTGTTCATGACCGAACGAGCGAAGCTAGCTTGGTCGGCACTTGCTCCAAATCCTGAAACTCCGCCAACCTGAGGTCCTCCGGCAACAAATGGAGCGGCTGGGGCAGTGAACTGAAAAGATTACGATGCCAAACTGTTCAAAAATTATTTTCAGTTACATAGATCTGAATTATTTGTTAAGCATATCAAAGCTATTTATTATTACTAAAACTTTTCAGTGATGTTCATTCCCAATCGGCCTTTTTTGAGCGAAACATTATTCTAATGGCCTGCCCCCGATAAACGGCCATAATTTTCTCGTTTTTTTAGGAAAAAGTTAAACGTACCGGTGCTGGATTTTCTGCTGGGAACATTCCGTGGACATTTGCAAGTGGCGCTCCGTCGGCTCCGAGACCCATTCCAATGGATTCAAGTCCACGTGGTAAACCGCCTTCTTTGTGTTCTGGTTCTTTTTCGAAACGATCCATTTTAACAACGAGATTGCGGTCAAAGAGTCGTTGTCCGTTAAACATTGAAATAGCTTGAACTGCTTCTATTGGGTGGGTATATTGGATCACACACACTCCCTGAAAACAATATGCATTGAGAACTACATAAACCATAGTTGTCTAGGGCCAGGCCGAATCGAATTTGAAAATCAAAAAATGTGCCTCAATCTGGTGCTCTGGGCTGAAATTTAAACTTCGCATCATTTTGGTGAATTTTTAATTGAAAAGGGCAGAATTTACTAATCAAAATTCGAATCCGAGTATTGAAAAAATTCATCCGGGTATAGAAGAATTTCACTCGGCCCGGCTTCCGGACACTGCATGTTCGGAATCTGGCAACTATTACACAAACATTGAATTGAAGTTACCTTTGTCTTTCCCTCTTTGTCAATTCGGAAATCCATCCAGCTGATCTTTCCTGCCATGCCAAAGACCTCGTAAAGCTTGTCTGTTCCGACATTGAAGGCCAGCTGAAAGCTCTCTCATTTAAACAATAGTTTTTAAAGTTATTATCAAGATTAGTTTAGGTGATCGATAGTTTTGATAATTAGTATAGTGGGTTAAACTCATAAACGCTAGGTATATGATCTCATTGCCAAAACGTCGATGGAAGGGATGTTGATTAATTTTCTCAACTTAACTATATCGAAGAACCGAACCCCAATAACTCAAACGTCTCTGAAACGATATACCGAATGTTAATCGATCAGAAACGCAAAGACCGTCTGAACTAAATATTTTGAAAGAAAAACTAATTAATTTAGGCAACTCGGTGTTCCACATCTCTAATCGGTTTAGAGAACTAAAAAGGGAGAAAAGCATCCAGTCCGGTGTGAATCGTCACTTAGAGTACCGTTATATGATGACCAGACGCCAAAAGAAAATCTTCGTGATGAAAGATTAGAAACCTACATTGGCGATGAAAATTCTCTCACAAAGTGGTGGTTCAATGTTGTGCTGACGAAGGAATTCCATATTGAGACCAAACAAATCAAAAGTTCCAGTTCTTGCTGGTCGGTCGAGATCTTTGCCCTGAGGAGCTCGCCCTCCAACAGGCCCATTACCTCCGGTGCGAGACAAATAGTCTATGCCTGTTTCCGTTTTGATGGTACGAAAGAATGCAGTCGGATCCTACAGTAAAAATATAGAATAACATACAGAGTAGAGTTACGGACCCGAATTTCTTTAGCGATGATGCTACGTCCTTTCCAGTCGTACTTTTGAAGATTAGAAACACAGTTCTCTGCGCCTTCACGAGTCTCAAATTCAACAACGGCGTTGCCTTTAGGCTTTCCATTACGGTCTTCGAGCAACTCGCAGAATACTACTTCACCACCTTTTTCGCGAACCAAACTTTTCAAATCAACCCAACGAGCCTCATAGGCGATGTTCGTGATGTAAACCATCCGATTATTCAAAGATGCATTTCCGTTGTTACTTCCGACAGCAGCGCCAATACGACCTTAATGGAATGAACATAATAATTGTCTTAGGGATGAAAATCGGAAACTAAATCACCACTGAAACACTGAATTCGTCTGAGAGCTTCACCGAGGTTCTCGCAACGAAGGTAGCGTTACTACACACAAGTTTTTAGCATACAGATCCTGTTTCGAAATTTTGCTATTCTTATCGAAAACTCTCGGTGACACATTATTCAGTGGTGGAAGCACGCGTTCTCGGTTACGACGATTGGAAAATTAAGAAGACAAAATAATACTTCTTCTTGGACTTCTCGATCTGCTGCGACGCTCTCGCTTGACATCACGTTGCCCATCGCGACGATTTCTGTTCATGACACCTGCCGAATAATGAAACACTTGATAAAATATCTGAATTGAGGCAAATGCGAGGAACGGAGTTCTATAGATTCGAAAAGTGCGCGTAAACGATAATATTATTCAAAATCGAGGTAAAGGATTTGAGAAACTTTACAAGCATCTTGATGTACGAATACTATACAAATGACTCAATGGATCAATACTAATCAAAAGTTGGGACTACGCATGCAAACTTTTCTATTAATTTTGACTTGTTTTACAAATTTTATCAAGATTTTTACATCAAGGTTTGAAATATTGCGTTTTTGACAAGTAACAGAAAGTAAAATTGTAAGGAACTTAGAAAAAAGGAAAAAGGCAAAATTTGAACCGCTGGCATTGGAGGTGTCGGCGGCAATCGAAAGTGTGCATTTGTGCGCCTCGGTGAACAGAACATTCAACACAAGAGCCGACGACACAATCGCCGCGAAAGTGAAAGCTTTTATCCAAGTCCCATAGTGATAAGCATTGTTTCATTACTGCACCTCGTCATAACTGAATTAAAGGTCATCAAATATATAAGGCATTCGTCTTTTTTATATTTTTTTATTCCATTCTTTAACAGCCATTCAAAAATATTGTAACTGTCATTAAATTCTCCTTGTTCTTTATACTTTGTTGCAAAGCTTATGCTTCAAAGTATCAGATTTCTTAGAGAAAACAGCATCAAGCGGGTTTTGTGGAAAACTTGCTTCTTCGTTTTCTGCGACACATATCTGTTTGCGAATCGAAGAAGATGTAGGCTTAGCATGCGGACTAATTGATACCGCGTTAGGAATATTCGTGGAGATTTCTTCCAATGTAATTCTTTTTGTTGTTTCCCCAGACTAAGGCTCGTTGTTACGCGTGACAGTTCTTTTACATATTTCTCCTTGCATTTTTTTTTTAGTGAGACTCGTTTATTATTATTTATTTATTTTTTTTGACTAACAGAAGGTTATAATTCCAACTGTGATGAAAAAAATTCAGCTTAGTCATTATATCAACACAAGATAGTATCATTAGTTTCATGACGTTATTTGCTCCTTCTTTACCGCTCCTGTCACTCTGGTCTTTTGTCTATTTCTCTTCGGTATATCATGCAAAAATGGTTGTTACATCTCTCACTCTCCAAACTACATTCACGCCTTCACTTTTGCCAAACAGTAGTGGAGTATGACTAGTTTAGCGATCACCGTCCCTATTTCCCCCTTTTCTAACTTTTAGACTTTATGATTCTTCAGGTCTCGGTCACACTTTACTAACATAAAATTGGATGTTTTCTGAGATTTACTTGCATTTCAAATGACAAGATATTGGTCTCACTTTTTTTTGGTTTTGAATTTCTCGTATCGCATCTACGTCGTTCTTTCTGAAAATTTTTAAATTATTTGTGTCACGTCTTCAAATTAAAACCGTAGTACTCTGAAAATGTGTGTTTGTCGTTTGCTGATAACTCTTAAGTTCTTCGGAGTTTCATATTTAACTGCTCGGAATTTGATCTAAGCTTTAAAAAATTCCAAGTTGTGAGTTAGTAACACATCACAGAAGACACGTGTAAAGTAACTAGAAAATCGCATTTAGGGCCAATTACGGAATGATAGAGATGAAATGGTTTCCTGAAAAAGTAAAAGTAGAGTTTGCAACTCGATTGCTTGTTCCCTAGTTATTATCTCAAAATAGTCTTTAATAAATGTTCAAACACTGAAACTTTCTCAAAGCTTGTTTATTCAGGCTGCGTGTAGTCTGCTAAAATCTATTTGCGAGAACCAATAGCCTCAGCGCACAATCTTTCTCACGTTTCTACGCAACTGACACGGCCGCTCTTATCACAGACATTCAAGGCAGGTTTATAGGTTCGATGTATAGTCAACATGCATTTGTGACATTGTGACTCATTTTATGGTGTGCGTCAGGGCAAACATTTTTAGTTCGTCTTCCTTCCATTCGCTCTTCAGTTTTTTCTCTTCAAATTACTCCCTTCGCCATCGGACCTTTCTTTGGAAATGAAAAACAAAGTGACTTGCATGTTTCCATGGCCGAGTGCCTACAAAGCTCTATTTTTTGTGAATGTTTGCCAAGGGTTACAAAGTTCGCTTTTCCCGCGCACTTAGTGTTTTCCTTCCGTCGCCCAGAGAAGCTTAAAGGCTTCTCTTGAGCAAGAGAAACACACGCCGCCTCGCTCACTGCTCGCAATTTTGGAAATTGCATGAGCCTCTTCTTTCCTTCCTTCCTTCCATTCTCGCCCCGCCCTTCCCGTTTTCCATTTCATCGAACTGACTGACGAGGACGGACGGGTGGCAAAATATTCTCCATTGTTTGCCCCCGTTTCCGACGAAGAGCCTATTTCAATATGTGCATAAGGTCGCACTCCGGCTAGTATGCGAGCCCTCGTACATTTCGATTCAAGAAAATAACTTCTTCGAGATTTAACTTCTATTTCATACGTTTGTTTCATTTAGCCAACTACTAAGAAGTTGGGTTCATTTATGTTATTTTTTAAATGGGGCTTGATTTCATTAAATCTCGAGAAATCGTAGTCGAGACCCATTATGCCGGTGTAAGATGACAACTTGCAGGTTAATTTTAGCAAAGCGTGGCGTTAGATTTTGAATGAGAAGAAAATTTCTAAATCGACATATTTTTTCTTATTTTCCCCCTTCTAAACGAAATAATTTTGCGCTCCATTTCTCTGCATCTCTTTTATCAACACTAATGTAACTATCCATCGTTACCGGAAATAAAAGTTTAGTTCTGCATGAGCTTCTTTCATCTTTTTTTAGTCATTAGTACAAGTTTGTTTTTCATTACAATATTGTCAAAATTGTTATTTTGTAGATTGCAATGGGGATTGGTGCCGAGGAGAAAAAACCCCTTCTTGTGCAATTGAACGGCCAATATTATGACATTGCCGATTTTGCTCCGAAGCATCCAGGAGGAACCAAAGTGAGTATTTCGAAAAAAAAAAAACGAATGAAAATTGAAAAAGAAAAAAAACTGAATGTTTTGACCTACTAAAAATTGTTTTCGATATACCCGTAACAGTAATATATATAGAACGTTTTTTCTAAATTAAGATCATCATCCGGAATATTCAGTTAGTTATCTATCCTTCAGGTTCTCAACCGTTTGGCTGGCGAAGAAATCGGCGAGTTCATGCGAGGAGAAAAACGTATAATGGGAGTCAGGCACGAACATTCAGAGGCGGCCTACAATATGCTCGAAAGGTACAATGTGAACACAATTCAAAAGGTATGCTTCAACTACTACAGGGCTTTTCATACCTAGGATGTTCCTACTTCTAATTTTTCTTCAATGTACGATATTTTTCCAGGGAGATCCACTCATTGAATCTAAATCAGGAATGCTCTTCAAAGTTGGATCTTTAGGATCGGAATATTGGCATTGGATTCACCAGCCTTATGATGGAACACTAAGGTACTTCATAAAATGAAACTACCAGATGAATTATCAATTTGCTAATCAATTTCAGACTATTCGATTCAGATATACTAGAGAGCATGACACGCACTTCGTGGTGGGTTGTTCCTGCTGTTTGGATTCCGATAGTCGTTGTTTTCTCTGTCATATCCGTATTTTCGTTTTCTTCGTCTACAGGTAAATTTTCAGTCAGTTCTCTTTCAAACGCAGGTTCAATGAAGTTCCAGATGTTTACAATTCCGTTTTACTCTGGTCGGCTTGGTTTGTGATTGGTGTTCTGACATGGACATTGACGGAATACAGTCTTCATCGATGGGTGTTTCATTGGAAACCATCCCCGAAGTCACCAAATCAAATTCTTCTTCATTTTCTCGCTCACGGACTTCATCACAAAACTCCAATGGATGGAGATCGACTTGTGTTTCCTCCTGTTCCTGCTGCGTTGATCGTCGGATTTTTCTATGTTATCTATTCGAATACGTTCCAATGGTAAATATTTTTTCCTCAATCATTTGTATCCGAAAAAAAGTTTTCCAGGCCGGTATTTTGTGCATTCGGAGCTGGAAAATTGTTTGGATATGTAATGTATGACATGGTTCATTACTACCTGCACCACGGAAGCCCTCGCCCACGTAGTAACTTGCACTTTAGAAAAGTTTACCATCACAATCATCATTTCAAGAATTTCGATGTTGGTGAGTTAGATTCAGTGCATGTGCAAACTAGTGCAAAACAACCTCGCACAACACAAAAATTTTGATGTGGCATATCCTCACGTGCGGTTTCTATAGAAATTTCTAGTTTAGGGTTAAACTAGAAACCACACAATAGTCATCGTGAATACTACAACCGAAGTTCATGTGCTTCTATTTTTCTAAAAGGTCTTTGATTGCTGTTATGTTACAGTATTTTTTGTGAGCGCGCACCATTGCGTAGGAATTGCGGCCGTGGCCTTTGTTTTTACTCGGCCGCACGGTGATTTTTTCGCTACCGGCCGAACGGAAAATGAAATTAGTCCCCCAATGCAAGCGCGCTCCGCTGAAATTTTCCCACAGTGTAATTTTCTAGTACCCGACAAGTTTTCTTAACTTTTCTCGAAAACGAGCCCCATGGGGTCAAAAAGCAAAAGCATGCGGAAAATCTACATATTTTGGGGAACATTTTGATGAAAAAAAGAATTCATAATTTTACGATTTGACGGAATAAAATGCATTTATTGAAATCGTAAAAATGGAAGAGGATTTTCAAACCTAGGCCATGGAGAGAGAATGTTCTCGCGAGAGAAATGAGAGAAAAAAAACGAATTTACGCTTGCATTTTTCTAGACCCGCCCCCGTTTCCCCGCGGACGAGCTTTTGCGAGAAGTAGCGAAAAAATCACCGTGCGGCCGAAGTTTCTTTCCATTGGCGCGCACTTGCATACCCTTTTTCGCGCTCCCGTATTTTATTTTATTTTGTGAAGAAGTGGCCTATTTTTTGTTTTCAGGCTTCGGCATTTCAACTTCGCTATGGGATTATGTGTTCCATACACTCGGAATGGGTCCATTATAAAATTATCATAATATGAATCTTAAAAAACCGCACAATTTATTTGTTACCCCTCTTCTTCAGACTTTTCTCTCGTGTTGATTCACTCTAGCCCTCCACAATTCATTGTACATACTTATTTATCGAGTTTTACTTCCGATTTTGCGATTCATTTTTGCTTAACAATTGATATCGTGTCTATTATCCTCGCTTCATACCGGTTCTCCAGAATATTTGTGATTTTCTTGTTTTTGTTAGTTTGTCTGTTACTCTCCTGTTTTTCTAAACTAATATCGCCAATGAAAAATCTCTGACTTATGATCGTCATTTTCTATCATATTTTCCGTTATTAGTCGCTATTGTATTTTTTGTAATCGTGTCGTCTTGACTATTTTCATCTTCTTTCAGATCTCCGTAAACATCTAACGGACAATGTTCTTGAGATACTACCTGGACGACAAGCAGCAAAGAATCTACACCTTGAAGGTGCCTATCAAACAAATGTAGAAGTATGAACGACCAAATTTTCAGAGAACTTCTCCATCTGGGGAACAAACTCTCACTGCTCATCCAGCTCGCTTCTCCCCAGAAGACAAGAACTCGAAGTACCGCATTATCATCAAAAAACGCTTCGGACTTTTGCCAACCCAAAAGGCTAAGACTGCTTGCTAAAATGATTGTGTGGGAATGGCGCCGCATGTTGCGCCAAAAGCTTCGTTCTTTTACACCCAATAAACCAATCAATTATCAACAGGTTAGAAACGTCCGCTGAGCATTCATCCACGAGTTATTTCAGATATCTCGTCGTCGTATTATTGTTTCTTTTGTTCTTTTCTTTGTTGGCTGGAAAGCTTTCGGGTATACTCTCAACGACATGTTCCTTTGGACTGTCGATGAACAAACTATGCAAGGTCGATTTTTGACTCCCCAAGAAGGAAAAGAACGAAGGTTTGCTATTTGAGAAAGTTATTATGACAGTATTTTTTCTTCAGAGAAGCACTTGAACGTCAACGAGATCCTAAATTACGAATCGTCGCCCCACCTATTGTTTCAAAATACGATCTTGATGATTAGATTTTTGTTCTTTTTTTTCAATCATTCTCTTTGTTTTTTGTTGTTTTCACCCTGTTGTTTTTATTGGAATAAAATTTAAAGAACAAATTCGTTCAATTCAAAAGAAAAATGTATATAATGTTCAGGATTTGATACTTTGTAAGTGAATATGATTTGCGTTCCTGGAGAACAATTTCAGGGTGAATGCGTTTCAACGATTATTCATTCGAATTCAACGAAGAGTTCATTCACTTCTCGATCACGTCCCACATTGACAAAGATTTAGTGGTAATATTCTAATTACGAAAACTGAAACTTTGTTAACTATCAGAACTTCAACACGACTGGTAGAATTGGACAAGTTATTGAAGTTATACAACCACCTGAGCTTCTTTCGAGCCAGCTTTCGGAGCAGCAAAGAGTAGAATACGATTTGAAAAGTTTGCTAGGGAACCCAGAGCTGGTCAGTTGAATTGTTATTCTAGTGCTATTCTAATTTTTCAGCCAGGTGTTGAACTGTTCATTCGTCGTTTCGTGATTCACTTTGCAGAAAGAAAGCAAAGGAAGAACACTCTTTTCGTTTTTGGTTAGTCTTGTTCAGTTTCAAAAATGACATTGTTAGTTATGCTGTTTGCAGGAATTGATTTTGATGGCATCTCAAACGAGTGTATTGCGGCCGCTTTGCAAGCCCTCACTAAAGAACATTAGGTATTTTTTTAATAATGACCAATTTTTTTTAACTTCCAACATTCAGTAAATCATGTTATTCTTCTATCGTGAATGATGCATCAAAAAAGAAAACTTCTACAGTTTTCCTACCTTCTTCCTCATTTATTAACCATATAAAATCAACTGAACGCTCTTCTTCCGACCAAAAGTTGGCAATAGATGCCGGTCTAGATGATTTGTACGACTGGCAGATGAGTGCTCGAAAAAATGCTCCACTGTTCGAACTTCTTGATGGCCCGCCGTATGCAAACGGAGAAGCTCATACAGGACATGCTATCAACAAAATTTTGAAAGACTTTGTTGTGAAAAGTCGCATCGGGTTAGGTAACAAGTGGGTAGCAATTTTTCGGAAAACTGTAACAATGCAACTTTTAGAGTTCGTTTTCGCCCAGGATGGGATTGTCATGGTCTTCCGATTGAACTCAAAATTGGCAAGAAACAAGGCGATTCTGCTCCTCGGACACCTATTGAAGTCCGGGCTGCTGCAGCGATTGTCGCGAATGAAGCCATTAAAAAACAAATGAATGCTTTCCGTAGATGGGGAGTGACCGCTGACTGGACGAACCCGTACGTCACAAAAAGCCCAAATTATGTGGCTGCTCAGTTGGATGCTTTCAGTCAGCTCGTAGAAAAAGGCCTTGTTTATCGGTCTTTCAAGCCAGTATACTGGTAATACATTATCAAGTGTTTACATTGTTGTCTTTATATTTTAAGGTCACCGAGTTCAAATACTGCCCTTGCTGAATCAGAACTGGAATACAATGAGAACCATCAGAGTACTAGCGTTTACTTTCGATTCAAACTCATCAACTTTTCCTCTTCGGATATCAGTTGGATTTCTAGTTCTCCTTCCAAACCAAATCAGTACTTTGCTTTAACTTGGACTACAACCCCATGGACCCTTCCTTTGAACAATGCTGTTTGTGTGTCATCAGCGATCAAATACTCCGTTATACAATTTGAAAAAGATGTGAAGTGAGTTTCTGCCTCATTCAGCATATTTTTTTCGAAACATTCTTTTTCAGAAATCCTACGTCCGACTTTTATATAATAGCATCTAGCTTGGTGAAAGATTTTGAGAAGCTCAGCGATCAACGCTGTTTAGTTGTAGGACATGTGGACGCTCAGAATTTGATTGGAAAACGTTATCGAAGTTGCTGGTTAGGCCATACGCATTTTATATTCGCAATATAATCCTTCATAGGCACAATGAACTGGCACTACCAATCTATGAAGGGTCTCACGTAACGGACACAATAGGAACTGGCTTAGTACATACTTCGTTCGCTCATGGTTTTCAGGATTTTGATGTGAGTGGTATTGACTTAAATTATGCCAAAACTTCGATTTAGGTTGCTGTTTCAAAAAAAGAGAGCGTTAAGAGTTTTGTCGATGCGCGTGGATGCTATACGAGGCATCTTGGTCACGATTTGGATGGAAAACATGTTCTTGGAGACGGTCAAAAAGAAGCTCTTCGTTTGTTGAATCATGATGTTGTACACGAAGCGAAGCATATACATTCATATCCATATGATTGGAGAACGAAGAAACCAGTCATCATTCGAAGCAGTGAACAGTGGTTCATTGCTGTTGATGAAATCGGAAAATGTGCTTCCACAATGTTGGACGAAATTACAGTATCTGCTGGTGATTCTGATCTTCGTGGATCACTTAAGAAACTTGTAACAACAAGAAAAAACTGGTGCATCTCCCGACAGCGAGTTTGGGGAACACCCATTCCAGCTTTAGTTGACGAAAACGGTGGGGCCTACACTTCAAGAAAGCTGATTGAGTGGATCGCTGATTTGACAAGGAAAAGCGGAAGCACGGATGTTTGGTGGAAGTTGGATGTGAATGAAATATTGGAAAATGAAGATGTGAGGCAAACAATGAACATACCGAATGAAGTCATTCCCAATTTAACAAAGAATATCGATATTATGGATGTCTGGCTTGATTCAGGTCTAGCTTGGTATGCGGCAAAAGAAAACGATTCCGAGCGGAAACATGTAACAGATGTCGTTCTAGAAGGAGTTGATCAGTTCCGAGGATGGTTCCAATCGCTTCTGTTAACATCTGTCGCAGTACAAAATAAGCTGCCATACAAAAAGATTATCGTTCATGGATTTTGTATTGACGAAAAAAACAATAAGATGTCTAAATCTGTTGGAAACGTAGTCGATCCAGTACTTGTGAGTTTGAACAAAACTATCACATTCGAAAATTGATTG
>GL379975.1:30344-45921 GCA_000143925.2 Caenorhabditis brenneri
GGCACATAAACTTTGGTTGGAACTATACAAGGTTTGTTGGTGCTCCTTAGTGTGAAAAACTGTAGCTGTGACAAAAGGAGAAGAAAAAAGACGAAGGCAAGTTCGTTGATCTTCCTGGTGCAGAAAAAGGAAAAGTCGTTGTTCGATTCCCACCAGAAGCCAGCGGATATTTGCACATTGGTCACGCGAAGGCTGCTCTTCTCAACCAATACTACCAGCAAGAGTTCGAAGGACAACTCATTATGCGCTTTGATGATACAAATCCAGCCAAGGAGAATGCTCATTTCGAACATGTTATCAAAGAAGATCTTGCAATGCTGAACATTATCCCAGACAGATGGACACATTCTTCGGATCACTTCGAAATGCTTCTCACAAAGTGTGAAAAGTTATTGAAAGAAGGAAAAGCTTTTGTAGATGACACAGACACTGAGACTATGCGCAAGGAGAGAGAGGAAAGACAAGATAGTCGCAATCGATCAAATACTCCTGAAAAAAACCTTCAGCTGTGGGAAGAGATGAAGAATGGAACCGAGAAAGGATTGCAATGCTGCGTCCGTATCAAAATTGATATGAAATCCAACAATGGAGCCATGAGAGATCCAACAATTTACCGATGCAAACCAGAAGAGCATGTGAGAACTGGACTCAAGTACAAGGTCTATCCGACTTATGATTTCACCTGCCCAATTGTTGATAGTGTTGAAGGAGTAACACATGCCCTCAGAACCACTGAATACCACGACCGTGATGATCAATACTTCTTTATTTGCGACGCCTTAGGCATTCGCAAGCCATATATCTGGGAGTATGCTCGTCTGAACATGACAAACACAGTGATGAGTAAGAGAAAGTTAACTTGGTTCGTTGATGAAGGACACGTCGAAGGATGGGATGATCCAAGACTCCCAACGGTGCGAGGAGTCATGAGAAGAGGGCTGACAGTCGAAGGTCTTAAGCAATTCATTGTTGCACAAGGAGGATCGCGTTCTGTTGTTATGATGGAATGGGATAAGATTTGGGCTTTCAACAAAAAAGTAATTGATCCAATCGCTCCAAGGTAATTCAATTAGTCAATTTGATTAAGAGAAAAAAGCTTTCAGATTAACTGCTCTTGATACAACTTCGCCTCTCGTGAGTATTGAGCTGACCGATTCAATCGATGATAATGTTTCCACTGTTTCCCTTCACCCAAAGGTCTTTAATTTAGTTTTTCCTAAAACAATCATAATGGCTTGTTACAGAATGCGGAAGTAGGAACCAAAGTCGTTCACAAAGGGAAACATCTTCTTTTGGAACAAGTTGATGCCTCTGCTTTGAAAGAAGGCGAAATTGTGACATTTGTGAACTGGGGCAACATAAAAATCGGAAAAATCGAAAAGAAGGGATCTCTCATCACGAAAATCACAGCATCTCTTCAATTAGACAATACTGATTACAAAAAAACAACGAAAGTGACATGGTTGGGAGATGTGAAGGAGGAAGCTGGAAAGAGTATCCCTGTCGTTACTGCTGAATATGATCATATCATTAGTAAGGCTATTATCGGAAAAGACGAAGATTGGAAGCAGTTCATCAACTTTGATTCTGTGGTGCGTTTCAGAAAGCATGAACGAATCCCTTAAAAATAATAATTACAGCACTACAAAAAAATGATTGGAGAATCAGCTGTCAAAACTCTTAAAAAAGGAGATATCATCCAGATTCAGCGTAAAGGATTTTATATTGTCGATCAACCTTATTGCCCTAAGAGTGAGCTGAGCAGTGTTGAAACACCGTTGCTTCTAATTGCTATTCCTGATGGGCACACCGGAAAGGACAATGAAAAAGTTCAGAAGAACACCACTTCTTCTTCTGTTCCTGCTGCATCCCCTGCAGGAAATGGAGGCTTGGAACTTTACCACAAGATTGAGAAGCAAGGAACACTTGTAAGAGACCTGAAAGCAAAGGATGCGAAATCTCAAGCAACCAAAGATGCGATCAATGCACTGCTGGAGCTGAAGAAGTCTTACAAAGAGGCTACCGGTCAAGATTACAAACCAGGGCAACCTCCTGCAACACCTGCCTCAAGCACAACGCTCCAAGACTCTGACATCACTAAGCAAATTGAATCTCAAGGAAACGTGGTGAGAGATTTGAAGGCGAAGGATCCTAAGTCTCAAGAAACTAAGGACGCCATTGCGAAGCTTTTGGATCTGAAAAAGAAGTTCAAGGAAGCTACTGGTTCTGATTACAAACCAGGAGCTACGCCTGTTCCTCCAACACAAGTTTCCGCTCCTGTTGCAGCTTCTGCTGGAAGTGAAGGTCTGGAACTTTACCAGAAGATCGAGAAGCAAGGAACACTTGTAAGAGACCTAAAAGCAAAGGATGCGAAATCTCAAGCAACTAAAGATGCGATTAATGTGCTTCTCGAGTTGAAGAAAGCGTACAAAGAGACTACCGGCCAAGATTTCAAACCAGGACAACAGCCTCCGGCACCTGCCTCAAGCACAACGCTTCAAGATTCTGACATCACTAAACAAATCGAATCTCAAGGAAACATTGTGAGAGATTTGAAGGCGAAGGATCCGAAGTCTCAAGAAACTAAGGACGCCATTGCGAAGCTCTTGGACCTCAAAAAGAAGTTCAAGGAAGCCACTGGCTCTGATTACAAGCCAGGAGCTGCACCTGCTCCTCCAGTACAAACTCCTGCTCCTGTTCAAAATTCTGCAAGTGTAGACGAAGCAGCTTTTTTGAAAGAAATTGAAAATCAAGGAGCACTTGTCCGTGATGCTAAATCCAAAGATCCCAAATCGGTGAGTTTGTTTCGGTGATTTTTTTCTGATTTTTTTTTTGAAACATGCTTAGGTTATTTGATCGAAAATTCACAACTTTTCTTATCATTTCAAATTTCCAGCAAGAATCAACTGATGCTATCAACAAGTTGTTGTCATTGAAAGCTAATTTCAAAAAAGTCTTCGGCAAAGATGTTCCAGCACCGGCTAATGCCCAATCAAAAAAAGGAAAGAAAAAGTAATAATTATAATGAAGTTGCTTGTTTTTTAGTTTGATTCTGTTGTTTTTTGAAAGTCTATAATAAAGCTATATTTTGTTCGCAACTTATGTCGTCAAAATCTGGTAATTTGCCAAATTTATTTAATTTAGTCATGTAGTTGTAAGTAGTTACTGGAACCGCTGTCTTTCAGAAAAAAAACGAATGAATCGGTAGAAATTTCAAAAAATGAAACAATGGCTAGTTCTAGTTCTGTTAATTGTTGAAACTTACTGTGATGGTTTTTCTGATCAAGTTTTCCAAACCATAACCGTCGGTGAAGGAAACGCTTGCTATCGGACATTCAACAAAACCCACGAATTCGGGTGTCAAGGTAAATACTTCGAAAGCTTGTTCAAAATTATATCATGCTTGCAAGCATGCTTGTTTCGACAAAAATCGGTTTCGTAACATTTTATTCTTCAATTATTACATGTTCAGCAAACAGCAAGAACCAAAACGGATTAATTGTCCGGATAGATAAAGATGAAGACTTCGAAAACCTCAAAACTTGCTGGAAGTCTCAGTATCCTGGTTTCTCTGGCCGATTCTGGACACTCCTGCCTGTGAACCTGGTCCGACGTGATACAATTTCCATGATCAAGTCGTCGGAATGTTTGGCTGGAATAATTCTATACGACTCTGGGATCTCGAAAGAAGGACAAATCGCAGCATCTCATGATTCCGAATGCCCAAATGCAGCATCTGATTTCTATCTTCAGAATAAAAGTGAATCCTATTGCGAGAGAAAAGTTAACTTACAAGGATCAATAACACCAGATGGTCTGATGCGCATTGATTGGCGGATTCAAATGGTTTTCATTAATAATTCTACCGATCTTCAGATGATCGAAAAGTGTCATTCTATGTTCAACATACCCAGGAGTGATGGCACATTTGGCTACCCTTATTGTGGCATGAGTTTCCGATTGTCAAACATGGCTGCTGGAAATTCAGAAATTTGTTATCGTCGCGGAAAAAATGATGCAAAATTGTTCCAAATGAACATAGATAGTGGGTTAGTTGAAATGGTTATCACGCAAAAGTTTTTATTTTCAATTATTTACAGCGACGCTCCTCTATTGTGCGGTGCGATGCATAGCGATAACATTTTCGCGTTTCCGACCCCCATCCCAACTTCTCCGTCCAATGAAACGGTTATCACCAGCAAGTACATGATGATCACATCACGAATGGACAGTTTTGGAATGATTCCAGAAGTATCAGTCGGAGAAATTTCTGTTCTTACTTCACTCATATCTGTTCTCGCAGCGGCACGTACCATGGGTACACAAATAGAAAAATGGCAGAGAGCATCAAACGCATCTAGTCGAAACGTTTTCTTCTCATTCTTCAACGGAGAGTCGTTGGATTACATTGGAAGTGGAGCAGCTTCTTATCAGATGGAGTTCGTAGTTTTCAAAGTCAAATCATTCATAATGATCTTTTCAGAAAAGGATTTTTCCCTCAACGGATTCGTGAAAGTCACGCAGACCGGACGCACATTCATCCTATTCGTGTCAATGAACTTGACTATGTTCTTGAAGTTCAACAAATTGGTGTATCAAAAGGAAGAAAGTATTATGTACATGTCGATGGTGAACGATATGCTCAAAATAAAACGCAAACGGATAGATTGATAGACCGGATGGAGAGAGGACTTCGAAGTCATGGCTTCGATTTAGAAAAGCTATCAGACATTGAAAGCAGGCTAGTATTCCCTTTATTTTTCTTCATCCATCAATAAGTTTTCAGAGTACCACCATCCAGTTGGCATTCGTTCGCCAAAGCTGATACTCAAGTTCAATCACTCTTGATTGCTCCATTCAACGAAGAATACGAATATCGTCGGATAAATTCTGTTCTCGATAAACAGGAATGGAGCAGTGACAGTAGAGAGAAGGCTATACAGGAGATCGAGGCAGTTGCAACATCGATTCTGGCTGTTTCCGCTGACTATGTCGGATTGGAAACAGATGATGTCATTGCAAAAGTAGATAAAAACTTGGTAAATTCAAAATCTCTACTTTAAATTATTCTTCTGAACTCATTTTTAGATTGCAACGCTTTT
Organism: Caenorhabditis brenneri; assembly: GCA_000143925.2. Lineage (NCBI taxonomy): Eukaryota > Metazoa > Nematoda > Chromadorea > Rhabditida > Rhabditidae > Caenorhabditis > Caenorhabditis brenneri. The sequence continues at coordinate 35,447 of GL379975.1, forward strand.
CGACTGTCTCATAACTTCTAAGTTCTGGTTTGACTGCGATTTTATGATAAAGCTTGATGGTGGACGGTATCATAAGCTATTCTATTCTTATGGATTTAACGAAAAATCGACTTACATTTCAATGGAATCTCATACCGCATTTCCTATCGTTCTTCACTGGCTTACTATTTTCGCTTTGGGAAGTGACAAAGAGACATTGAATGTGAAAAGCGAAAAAAGTTGTTCCCATCTTGGACAGTTTCAAGCCGTGAGTGTCTTCAGATTCTTAACTTCAAAGTAAGTACGCAAATTTGATTACCAGGTTCAGATGTACACTTATACCTGGCAGCCAAGTCCTTACACTGGAAACTTCAGTTGTTTAAAGTCAGCAATTGTGAAAAAAGTTATGATATCACCAGCTGTTGATCCATATACTCCTAACGAAGAAATGAATACGCGGTATTCTACATGGATGGAATCGGTATACATGATAGAATCTGTGAACTTGTACCTAATGGAAGACGAGTCATTTGAGTTTACTATGATCTTCATAGCCTTGGCTTCAGCTTTGTTATCAATGTTCGCTGTTGGTGAGTGCATTGAATATCACTCGTCGATCATATTTTTAATTTTGAGGTCGTTGCTCTGAGTCTACATTCATCGTTGATGAAGGAGAACCTGCCGCTGAAGGAGGAGAACCTCTCTAGGCATGTATTAAAGCTCTGTTTATCAATTCATTTTCAATTCCTATGTTGATCTCATACAAATTTTTATTCTCTCATTTCAATTCGCATATCTCGTTGCTTTCTTCGGTATATTCATTTGATTCCTGAACAAGCTTTCAATTCTAAAATTTTTAAACTTCAGTTTGATGTATGTAACATTTTGTTTCTGTCCATCAATATTTCAATTTGGGGACTTGTGAAGACTGTAATAGCGCTAACGTGATGATTTCTTTATTTCGGGCATGGGCGAGGGTGTGCCGTAGTTGCACCCGCAAATTCATTCGATGGTTTTGCGGGACATACAGAGAAAGAGAAAAAGTATTTTTTTTTTCTGTATATTCATTTGATTCCTGAACAAGCTTTCAATTCTAAAATTTTTAAACTTCAGTTTGATGTATGTAACATTTTGTTTCTGTCCATCAATATTTCAATTTGGGGACTTGTGAAGACTGTAATAGCGCTAACGTGATGATTTCTTTATTTCGGGCATGGGCGAGGGTGTGCCGTAGTTGCACCCGCAAATTCATTCGATGGTTTTGCGGGACATACAGAGAAAGAGAAAAAGTATTTTTTTTTTCTGTATATTCATTTGATTCCTGAACAAGCTTTCAATTCTAAAATTTTTAAACTTCAGTTTGATGTATGTAACATTTTGTTTCTGTCCATCAATATTTCAATTTGGGGACTTGTGAAGACTGTAATAGCGCTAACGTGATGATTTCTTTATTTCGGGCATGGGCGAGGGTGTGCCGTAGTTGCACCCGCAAATTCATTCGATGGTTTTGCGGGACATACAGAGAAAGAGAAAAAGTATTTTTTTTTTCTGTATATTCATTTGATTCCTGAACAAGCTTTCAATTCTAAAATTTTTAAACTTCAGTTTGATGTATGTAACATTTTGTTTCTGTCCATCAATATTTCAATTTGGGGACTTGTGAAGACTGTAATAGCGCTAACGTGATGATTTCTTTATTTCGGGCATGGGCGAGGGTGTGCCGTAGTTGCACCCGCAAATTCATTCGATGGTTTTGCGGGACATACAGAGAAAGAGAAAAAGTATTTTTTTTTTCTGTATATTCATTTGATTCCTGAACAAGCTTTCAATTCTAAAATTTTTAAACTTCAGTTTGATGTATGTAACATTTTGTTTCTGTCCATCAATATTTCAATTTGGGGACTTGTGAAGACTGTAATAGCGCTAACGTGATGATTTCTTTATTTCGGGCATGGGCGAGGGTGTGCCGTAGTTGCACCCGCAAATTCATTCGATGGTTTTGCGGGACATACAGAGAAAGAGAAAAAGTATTTTTTTTTAGAATAAAAACCTCAAACAATAAACCGTAGTAATAGCTATTAATAGTAAAACGTTCGCGGATAGCAAATAACAACCTCGTTCAACTGAAACTCTGACTGAAGAGACGCAGAGAGATACGCCGCAAGTTTAAATTTAATTTTTTTGAATAAGTAAAAACTCGAAGACAAACGAGCAAAAATTGAAACACGATAAAAATTCGTTTATCTCGCCGCGTAAATCGACACAACTTTGTCCGAGAGGAGTCCATTTTACACCAATAAAAATTAAACTCAGAGAATTGAAGTGAGGAAACAGCGGCGAAAGGGCAGTTTTGAGGAAACAGCGGCGGAACGCCGTTTCAACGGAGGTAAATCGCTTCGAGACCATCCAGAAAATCTCCGTTGAAACAGCGGCGAATACCGGGCGAAACGGCGGCGAAAAGAAATATGACGTAATATGACGTAATTTACTGCGTTCGATTTTATATTTATTTTTCGCTTTGATATTTTTTCAATTGTTTTTCGATTTTGGAAGTTCAAAAGTTTTAGGCATTGAACGGTAACCGCTGAACGATGAAAACAGTCACGACAGAACCGGATGCGTGAAGACATCAGATGTCTGATTTTCAGCGGTAAATTTTGGCTTCAGTTTAGCATTATCCAAATATTATTATTAAAGTACGATGTGGTTTCAAATTGAAAAGTTTCTCTCGATTAATGCTTAATTTTGAAAGAAAAGGAAATCGTCTTGATGCTGATCATTTCTCAAATATGTTTCTAAAAATTTCAGAGTAGACCATCAAGCTCATTTAGACAACTCAGCTACTGGGCCCACTCGAAACGATTTCAAGCCGAGAGTCACATCTAGTGTTTCATTTTCTAACATAGTGAGTGGTCTGCTTGCTCAAAAGATAATCAGTTCTATATTTTCAGATATAACAAAAGGCTCACACCAGAAAGCTGTGATGGTCGACATTGATATCAATTTCAAAAATCGGGAAACAGGCGCTACTCTTCACTGGAATCTACGGCTTAATTGAATTTTTTTTCTATCTTTACTGCTCATTTTTTGTATATTTTCAGTAAATAATAAACAAGTATATCTTGTTACTACACAAGCAATCGGCAATCATGATAAACAATAACGGTTTTCAAGAATAGAGCTCAATTCGGCCTAGTAAAAAATTAATTTCCGTTAAAAGTGCAGACGCGCTCCACTGAAAAACTGATGAAACAGCGGAGAACAGCCGAGGAAACGCGGGTGCTAGACTGTTCCACCGGCGCTTCTCCGCTGTTTCGCCGCCGCTCCGCCGCTGTTTCCTCACTTCAATTTGCTGAGAATTTAAACTTGCCGCGTATTTCTCTGCGTCTCTTGAGAGCGGGTTGAGAGCGTTCTCGCTTGTTTTCAAGAGTGGGAAACCCAGCGAGAGATTTGTTTTGAGGTAGTTTTTGGCCCATAACTATGATGCAAACTAATTTTCAGACCCCCCTCCAAGATAATTTTCTCTTGTCCGGACGATTCTGCATCGATCTATGTAAAAATATCTTCACTTTTTGAACACTTCCATCTCCCTTTAAATTACTTCCCTCTCTCTCTCTCTTGAGAAAAAACTTGAAAATTTTTTGTGTGTTTCATTTCCATAAAATAGCTATGGGAATAATTCAATACAGTACGGCAGGTTCTCAACGGGGGTCCAGTTTTAAACTTTTTTTTAAAAGTTTTATCTGTTTCACTAGTTTTTCTGTGTATTTTTGTTCATTTATTTAATTTTAGGTTTTTGTTAGCTTCAATTTCAGTCCTTCGATTTTTTTTGTTAAATCGATCAAATAAATTTTTTACAGAGAACTACTATGGTCCTTGTTCAAAGTCGGTTAGTAGGCGATAGTTCGGTGATCGAAAAGTAAGGGTTTTTATTCCGAATTTGTGACTAAAATGAAGGTAATGTTCCAGGACGAAAGCCGTATCGAACACGTTCCACGGTCTTAGTGGTGCAAAAAAAGGATCAGTCGTCGTTCGATTTCCACCCGAGCCCAGTGGATACCTTCATATTGGACATGTAAAGGCTTTGCTTTTCAATGAAAAATGCAAGCAAGAGTTCAAAGGAGAACTCATTTTGCGATTGGACGACACAAATCCAGCAAAGGAGAATGCTCATTTCGAACATGTTATCAAAGAAGATATTGCAAGGCTGGGCATTGTCCCAGACAAATGTACACATTCTTCGGATCACTTCCCAATGCTTCTCACAATGTGTGAAATCTATTGAAAGAAGGAAAAGCTTATGTAGATAACACAGACACTAAGACCATGCGCAAGGAGAGAGAGGGCAGACAAAATAATGTCAATCGATCTAACACTGTGGACAAAAACCTCCAGTTGTGGGAAGAGATGAAAAATGGAACGAAGCAAGGATTGAAATGCTGCGTCCGTATCAAAATTGATATGAAATCCAACAATGGAGCCATGAGAGATCCAACAATTTACCGATGCAAACCAGAAGAGCATGTGAGAACTGGACTCAAGTACAAGGTCTATCCGACTTATGATTTCACCTGCCCAATTGTTGATAGTGTTGAAGGAGTAACACATGCCCTCAGAACCACCGAATACCACGACCGTGATGATCAATACTACTTTATTTGCGACGCCTTAGGCATTCGCAAGCCATATATCTGGGATTATGCTCGTCTGAACATGACAAACACAGTAATGAGTAAGAGAAAGTTAACTTGGTTCGTTGATGAAGGACACGTCGAAGGATGGGATGATCCAAGACTCCCAACGGTGCGAGGAGTCATGAGGAGAGGACTGACGGTCGAAGGTCTTAAACAATTCATTGTTGCACAAGGAGGATCGCGATCTGTTGTTGTGATGGAGTGGGATAAAATTTGGGCGTTCAACAGAAAAGTCATTGATCCCATCGCTCCAAGGTAATTCAACTAGTCAGTTCGATTAAAAGAAAAAACCTTTCAGATTAACTGCTCTTGATACAACTTCGCCTCTCGTGAGTATTGAGCTGACCGATTCAATCAATGATCATGTTTCCACTGTTTCCCTGCACCCAAAGGTCTTTAATTTAGTTGTTCCTAAAGCAATCATAATGGCTTGTTACAGAATGCGGAAGTAGGAACCAAAGTCGTTCTCAAAGGAAAACATCTTCTTTTGGAACAAGTTGATGCCGCTGCTTTGAAAGAAGGCGAAATTGTGACATTTGTGAACTGGGGCAACATAAAAATCGGAAAAATCGAAAAGAAGGGATCTCTCATCACGAAAATCACAGCATCTCTTCAATTAGACAATACTGATTACAAAAAAACAACGAAAGTGACATGGTTGGGAGATGTGAAGGAGGAAGCTGGAAAGAGTATCCCTGTCGTTACTGCTGAATATGATCATATCATTAGTAAGGCTATTATCGGAAAAGACGAAGATTGGAAGCAGTTCATCAACTTTGATTCTGTGGTGCGTTTCAGAAAGCATGAACGAATCCCTTAAAAATAATAATTACAGCACTACAAAAAAATGGTTGGAGAATCAGCTATCAAAACTCTCAAAAAAGGAGATATCATCCAGATTCAGCGTAAAGGATTTTATATAGTCGATCAACCTTATTGCCCCAAGAGTGAGCTGATCAGTGTTGAAACACCGTTGCTCCTAATTGCTATTCCGGGTGGACACACCGGAAAGGACAATGAAAAAGTTCAGAAGAACACCTCTCCTTCTTCTGTACCTGCTGCATCCCCTGCAGGAAATGGAGGCTTGGAACTTTACCAAAAAATCGAGACGCAAGGAACACTTGTAAGAGACCTGAAAGCAAAGGATGCAAAATCTCAAGCAACCAAAGATGCGATCAATGCACTGCTGGAGCTGAAGAAGTCTTACAAAGAGGCTACCGGTCAAGATTACAAACCAGGACAACCTCCTGCAGCAGCTGCCTCAAGCACAACGCTCCAAGACTCTGACATCACTAAGCAAATTGAATCTCAAGGAAACGTGGTGAGAGATTTGAAGGCGAAAGATCCTAAGTCTCAGGAAACTAAGGACGCCATTGCGAAGCTTTTGGATCTGAAAAAGAAGTTCAAGGAAGCTACTGGTTCTGATTACAAACCAGGAGCCACGCCTGTTCCGCCAGCACAAGTTTCCACTCCAAGCGGACCCGCCGCTGAAAGAGGAGAATCTCTCTAGTCATGTGTTAAAGCTTTGTTCATCATTTCATTTCACAAATTCCTATGTTGATCTCATACCAATTTTGAATCTCTCATTTCAATTCGCATATCTCTTTTCTTTTTCTGTATATTTATTTGATTCCTGAACAAGATTTCAATTCTAAAAATTTTAAACTGTTCGATGTATTGGAGTTTCTGTTTCTGTCCATCAATATTTGAACCGAAAACAGCTAATGATTAAAAAAAACCGATTTCAGACCAATGACCAAAGAAGAATCTACTCTGAAAAACGAGAGACGAAAGTGTTACGAAGTGAGAGAAGGTGTCCCGCATAACTCAAGTTTTCTGTTTTTTAGGCCCGCGACAATTACGCCAATTGTATTGACAAGTTTCTAGCGCAAGGAAAAAGCGAGAAAGAGGTTCTGAAAAAAAAACAATTATTTTCCAAACATGATTTTATAGGCAGAGAAGAGCTGCCGCGCAGAGCGCAAAAACTTTGACGGAAATTGTCCAACTTCTTGGGTCAATCACTTCATTAGAAAATATCAGTTTGAAAGGTTATTTTTACAATCACCGACCTCTGATCCCTATCTTATTCCAGATACAAGAAGACATTGGCTGAACAAGGTGTAAACATTGCTGATCAAAATGCATTGTCTGATTAAAGCAACTCGGACCTTTTCTACTTCCTCTGTTCTATGGCAGCCAGCCATAAAATCTCGATACCCTTGTTCAGTTCTCAAAATGTCGCCCAAGTTCCAGTTTCTGACATCTAACTCTCCATTCGCGATTGATCGAGATTCATCATCTACCCTTGCAGAAGTTTTACGGTTTACACCTAGCTCTGTTTTTTAGCACATCCATTAGGCATAAGTAGTCGTTACACTGAATCATTCATTCCTATTATATGTCTTCCCGAACGAATCTGTTTCTATTGTAGGTGTCACTCATATCTTGATGAAACTGTTTTTAACAATACTATGAAAATTTTGACGTCAGCCACGCAAAGCAATCGAGAAGATTTCACGCGGCTAACTAAAATGCGTTACATCGCGATTGTATACCACGCTATCAGCGATAGTACAAGGAGGAGAACTTTGAAAAGCCTTGCAGAAAAAATCGAAAAGTGCAGAACTCCAATGTTGAAGGATGAACAAGGTTTGTGATATAACTCAATTGAAAACACTGAATTTCCTTTCCAGATCTTTTCTACAGTTCCATACAAAACGTTGTCATCGCTCCTAACTTTGAAAAATGTATGCAAAAAGTACGTATCTGTTTAAAATAGGTTTTATTGGACTCTAACTTGATTGCAGAACGATTTAGTTTTATGTTATTTCCGAAAAGCGATTGATATGAAAAACTGGGCACAGATTAAGTGAGACTGAAAATTGAAACTAGACTGAAAAATGAAAACATTCAGGAACCTCCTAACCTCAAACCCGGAAATGATTCCTCTATATGAACACATCGACGGTTTTCTTTTAGTCGGAAAGCAACAGAAGATTCCCCCGATTGAAGTATTAGGAGTGTTCATGGAATATGCAAGGAGAAAAAACAAATATTTCGTTGAACTAGAGGATTTTGAAAATGTGTTTCCTAAAGTTATGAAATTTTGTTCTGCTACTGCTTCAGTTTCAATGTTCGACAATAAGCTCATAGAACGATCTTACATATCCGATCAAAGTGTGGATATTCTGAAAAAAAGAATCGATGAATATGTCAAAGATAAAAAACAAGGTCTGTTGAAGTATGAACAACAGTTTACAGTATCTATTAATATTGCAGGGTTCGTCAAAATTGAAGAGTATGAACAAGTTAGGAAGGAAGTCACCAAATGGAAAAAACAAAAGAGAATCAGAAATGGCCAAGGCGTAGTCGTAGTAGATGCTTTGAATTTCGGAGGTGGTGGGGATCCCAAAAGTTGGGAACGTATTTCTGCTCAATTCGACCACGTATTTTTCGCAACCCGTTCACCTCCAAAAAAAGTTCGCGAAGAAGTGTTGAAAAGATATAACGGAACCGCTTTGTACTGCGATAAATTGTAAGTGTAGGATTATTATTTTATAATCGGTCTTAGAACACTTGTCTCAACTTTTTTCTTAGATCCACGGACGATCTCGTCATTTTGAAAATGGCTCTTGAATTCGGTCCTATGACATCATTGGTTACGAATGATCGATACAGAGATCATCGTCGCGAGATTTGCGATGGCGATTGTGAATTGGAGCAAATCTGGGATGATTTCATGATTGATGCTGTCTATAGACATTTCGATGGTCGCATTGAGGTATGCAGTTTAATTTTAATTCTTCAGACTTTAAACATTTTCCTACATATAGTTTTAATTCTCCAGAATCGCCGAGACTTCAACTTACGAGTTCGTAAAGTGGGTCAGAAATGGTTCGTGCCAGTTTTGGATTCCGAAGGTCGCTCTCCAGAATTCAGAAAACTAAAAATTTACTGTATCGAACAGAAACTAACCAGTTGTGTCTAGAAAATGAAATTGATATAAAATAATCACCATTGTTAGAGAATTGTTGTTCAAATGCTCACTGTTGTTAGAATGAAGTAGCTACAATTTCTACATTTTCTGTTTTTTCTTTCATTATCAGTTGTTGCGATATCATACTTCTATATTCGAAAAATGTTTGATTTCATTTGTGAATAGGAAAAACCACGAGAGTTTGGATATTCCTTCCATTTAATTCTCTAACACTCCTTCTCTGCACTCTCTTTATTTTTTCATCTGCGACGAAGTCACTGCATTCACATCGATTCTTAAAAAAAAGCCAATTTTTCAGTCGAAAAAACCATCGCAATTTCATTGTTATATTTTACAATTTTAAATCAAATAATCACAAATCAATTTATCTGTTTTTCAGCAAAAATGGACATTAAGGTGGATATTAACATGGCCTCAGATGACCCTCGATCAGAGCAGTACTCATTCCTGAATGTCGCGCGGAACATTTTGTTAATTATCAATTTGAAAAAGAGCTTGGATGATAAAGAACTTCGAAATACTCTTGAGACATACGGAGAGCTTCAATGGTGTCATGTCGCTAAGGGACCGAATGGATCATATGGATTCGCTTTTGCGAAGTTTTTCAATGAAGAATCAGGTTTGCGCAAACTGACATAGTTTTGTTATTGCTTATCAATTTATAGCGAAACACGTAATTAAAAATGTGCCTCCATTGCCAGCAGAGAAAGAGAACCAAAGTGTTCGCATTTTCATGTCAAATATTCGAAGCGGAACTCGTTTCTGTGATAATGGAAAGTTTTATATAACTGGAGTGGCAGAAACTGTGACTGAACAAGATATCAAAGAAATTGTACAGGGTATTGGATCATATTTTGCAGTAAAGGTTAGATTTTTCTTAACTCGCAATCTTGTTATCTCAAAAAAAGTTTTGAGTAAATTAATACATTAAATTTACAGAGAATTGACAGTTGTTCTTTCGTTGTTCACATGCTCACAGAATGGCACATGGAGTGTTTCCTTGAAAAACTCAAAGCTAAAAAAATGGATACGAAAGATTTTCAAGTTCACCATTTTGATAATATCTTTGAAAGCGGTGGAGGAACTGACGGCAGAACTCGAGTTGTTGTCAGAATCTTCAATCTGGATCCGAAAATTCGTTCACAAGACCTGTGCGTTATGTTCAGGTTCCTGGGCCACATCAATGCTCGAGTGAGTTTTTTTTCAATTTGAAAATTCGAACGATTTTTTTTCTAGGCACTGAAAGATGCGTACGGTAGGAGCCGCCGCACTGGTTACGTCTACCTCAATAAACCATACGCCGACACACCGTTTTTTAGCTTGTTCAAAGAAGTTAAATATGAAAACGGAGAGATTCGTCTGACTCAGAAAGCTGGAAATTTGATAAATCTTCAAATGTTCGAAATGAGACAATTCAAGGATACAATCAGAACGGTGCGTTTAGTCTTTTTTTTAATTCTCTGCTGCGATTGTGAAAAACAACTTTTTTCTTCAGATGTACTATCCATCTGCTCAACCACCGATTCAAGAAAAGTACTACCGAGTACCGAAAGAATTTCGCCGGGATATCAGAGCTCGTGACTTTTTTGAAAACAAAGAAGATGCTTCGGAAACATCGAAAATCCTCACGTCATACAACGTTCATGTGACAAACATTGAATCTTATAGACGTCGGTCTCTTCAGAAAGTTTTCGAATATTATGGACACGTTGTGCACACATTGATCGTTCCACAATCCGAACCATATGCCATCGTCACTTTCCGTAATTTATCCGATGCACACAGGGCTGTTCAAGGAATTGCAT
>GL379975.1:45931-56906 GCA_000143925.2 Caenorhabditis brenneri
GATGCATAGCGAAAAACATTTTCGGCGTTTCCGACCCCCATCCCCAACTTCTCCGTCCAATGAAACGGTTATCACCAGCAAGTACATGATGATCACATCACGAATGGACAGTTTTGGAATGATTCCAGAAGTATCAGTCGGAGAAATTTCTGTTCTTACTTCACTCATATCTGTTCTCGCAGCGGCACGTACCATGGGTACACAAATAGAAAAATGGCAGAGAGCATCAAACGCATCTAGTCGAAACGTTTTTTTTCTCATTCTTCAACGGAGAGTCGTTGGATTACATTGGAAGTGGAGCAGCTTCTTATCAGATGGAGTTCGTAGTTTTCAAAGTCAAATCGTTCATAATGATCTTTTCAGAAAAGGATTTTTCCCTCAACGGATTCGTGAAAGTCACGCAGACCGGACGCACATTCATCCTATTCGTGTCAATGAACTTGACTATGTTCTTGAAGTTCAACAAATTGGTGTATCAAAAGGAAGAAAGTATTATGTACATGTCGATGGTGAACGATATGCTCAAAATAAAACCCAAACGGATAGATTAATAGACCGGATGGAGAGAGGACTTCGAAGTCATGGCTTCGATTTGGAAAAGCTATCAGACATTGAAAGCAGGCTAGTATTCCCTTTATTTCTCTTCATCCATCAATTAGTTTTCAGAGTACCACCATCCAGTTGGCATTCGTTCGCCAAAGCTGATGCTCAAGTTCAATCACTCTTGATTGCTCCATTCAACGAAGAATACGAATATCGTCGGATAAATTCTGTTCTCGATAAACAGGAATGGAGCAGTGACAGTAGAGAGAAGGCTATACAGGAGATTGAGGCAGTTGCAACATCGATTCTGGCTGTTTCCGCTGACTATGTCGGATTGGAAACAGATGATGTCATTGCAAAAGTAGATAAAAACTTGGTAAATATAAAATCTCTACTTTAAATGATTCTTCGGAACTAATTTTAAGATTGCAACGCTTTTCGACTGTCTCATAACTTCTAAGTTCTGGTTTGACTGCGACTTTATGATAAAGCTTGATGGTGGACGGTATCATAAGCTATTCTATTCTTATGGATTTAACGAAAAATCGACATACATTTCAATGGAATCTCATACCGCATTTCCTATCGTTCTTCACTGGCTTACTATATTCGCATTGGGAAGTGACAAAGAGACATTAAATGTGAAAAGCGAAAAAAGTTGTTCGCATCTTGGACAGTTTCAAGCCGTGAGTGTCTTCAGATTCTTAACTTCAAAGTAAGTACGCAAATTTGATTACCAGGTTCAGATGTACACTTATACCTGGCAGCCAAGTCCTTACACTGGCAACTTCAGTTGTTTAAAGTCAGCAATTGTGAAAAAAGTTATGATATCACCAGCTGTTGATCCATATACTCCTAACGAAGAAATGAATACGCGGTATTCTACATGGATGGAATCGGTATACATGATAGAATCTGTGAACTTGTATCTAATGGAAGACGAGTCATTTGAGTTTACTATGATCTTCATAGCCTTGGCTTCAGCTTTGTTATCAATGTTCGCTGTTGGTGAGTGCATCGTATATCACTCGTCGATCATATTTTTAATTTTTAGGTCGTTGTTCTGAGTCTACATTCATCGTTGATGAAGGAGAACCTGCCGCTGAAGGAGGAGAACCTCTCTAGTCATGTATTAAAGCTCTGTTCATCAATTCATTTTCAATTCCTATGTTGATCTCATACAAATTTTTATTCTCTCATTTCAATTCGCATATCTCGTTGCTTTCTTCTGTATATTCATTTGATTCCTGAACAAGATTTCAATTCTAAAATTTTTTAACTTCAGTTTGATGTATGTAACATTTTGTTTCTATCCATCAATACTTGAACCGAAAACAGCTAATGATTAAAAAAAGCCAATTTCAGACCAATGACCAAAGAAGAATCTAGTCTGAAAAACGAAAGACGAAAGTGTTACGAAGTGAGAGAAGGTGTCCCGCATAACTCAAGTTTTCTTTTTTTTTTAGGCCCGCGACAGTTACGCCAATTGTATTGACAAGTTTCTAGCGCAAGGAAAAAGCGAGAAAGAGGTTCTGAAAAAAAAAAAGAAACATTTTCCAAACATGATTTTATAGGCAGAAAAGAGCTGCCGCGCCGAGCGCAAAAACTTTGACGGAAATTGTCCAACTTCTTGGGTCAATCACTTCATTAGAAAATATCAGTTTGAAAGGTTTTTTTCTCATAATCACCGACCTCTGATCCCTATCTTATTCCAGATACAAAAAGACATTGGCTGAGCAAGGTGTAAACATTGCTGATCAAAATGCATTGTCTGATTAAAGCAAGTCGGACCTTTTCTACTTCCTCTGTTCTATGGCAGCCAGCCATAAAATCTCGATACCCTTGTTCAGTTCTCAAAATGTCGCCAAAGTTCCAGTTTCTGACATCTAACTCTCCATTCGCGATTGATCGAGATTCATCATCTACCCTTGCAGAAGTTTTACGGTTTACACCTAGTTTTGTTTTTAAGCACATCCATTAGGCATAAGTAGTCGTTACACTGAATCATTCATTCCTATTATATGTCTTCCCGAACGAATCTGTTTCTATTGTAGGTGTCACTCATATCTTGATGAAACTGTTTTTAACAATACTATGAAAATTTTGACGTCAACCACCCAAAGCAATCGAGAAGATCTCACACGGCTAACTAAAATGCGTTACATCGCGATTGTATACCACGCTATCAGCGATAGTACAAGAAGGAGAACTTTGAAAAGCCTTGCAGAAAAAATCGAAAAGTGCAGAACTCCAATGTTGAAGGATGAACAAGGTTTGTGATATAACTCAGTTAAAAACACTGAATTTCCTTTCCAGATCTTTTCTACAGTTCCATACAAAACGTTGTCATCGCTCCTAACTTTGAAAAGTGTATGAAAAAAGTACGTGTCTGTTCAAAATAGGTTTTATCGGACTCTAACTTGATTGCAGAACGATTTAGTTTTATGTTATTTCCGAAAAGCGATTGATATGAAAAACTGGGCACAGATTAAGTGAGACTGAAAATTGAAACCAGACTGAGAAATGAAAACATTCAGGAACCTCCTAACCTCAAACCCGGAAATGATTCCTCTATATGAACATATCGACGGTTATCTTTTAGTCGGAAAACAACAGAAGATTCCCCCGATTGAAGTATTAGGAGTGTTCATGGAATATGCAAGGAGAAAAAACAAATATTTCGTTGATCTAGAGGATTTTGAAAATGTGTTTCCTAAAGTTATGAAATTTTGTTCTGCTACTGCTTCAGTTTCAATGTTCGACAATAAGCTCATAGAACGATCTTACATATCCGATCAAAGTGTGGATATTCTGAAAAAAAGAATCGATGAATATGTCAAAGATAAAAAACAAGGTAGATGGACTGTTGAAGTATGAACAACAGTTTACAGTATCTATTACTATTGCAGGGTTCGTCAAAATTGAAGAGTATGAACAAGTTAGGAAGAAAGTCACCGAATGGAAAAAGGAAAAGAGAATCAGAAATGGCCAAGGCGTAGTCGTAGTAGATGCTTTGAATTTCGGAGGTGGTGGGGATCCCAAAAGTTGGGAAAGTATTTCTGCTCAATTCGACCACGTATATTTTGCAACCCGTTTACCTCCAAAAAAAGTTCACGAAGAAGTGTTGAAAAGATATAAAGGAACCGCTTTGTTCTGCGATAAATTGTAAGTGCAGGATTATTATTTTATAATCGGCCTTAGAACACTTGTCTCAACTTTCTTCTTAGATCCACGGACGATCTCGTCATTTTGAAAATGGCTCTTGAATTCGGTCCTATGACATCTTTGGTTACGAATGATCGATACAGAGATCATCGTCGCGAGATTTGCGATGGCAATTGTGAATTGGAGCAGATCTGGGATGATTTCATGATTGATGCTGTCTATAGACATTTCGATGGTCGCATTGAGGTATGCAGTTTAACTTTAATTCTTCAGACTTTAAACATTTTTCTACATATAGTTTTAATTCTCCAGAATCGCCGAAACTTCAACTTACGAGTTCGTAAAGTGGGTCAGAAATGGTTCGTGCCAGTTTTGGATTCCGAAGGCCGCTCTCCAGAATTCAGAAAACTAAAAATTTATTGTATCGAACAGAAACTACCAGTTGTGTCTAGAAAATGAAATTGATATAAATTAATCACCGTTGTTAGAAAATTGTTGTTCAAATTCTCACTGTTGTTAGAATGAAGTAGCTACAATTTCAACATTTTCTGTTTTTTCTTTCATTATCAGTTGTTGCGATATCATACTTCTATATTCGAAAAATGTTTGATTTCATTTGTGAATAGGAAAAACCACGAGAGTTTGGATATTCCTTCCATTTAATTCTCTAACACTCCTTCTCTGCACTCTCTTTATTTTTTCATCTGCGACGAAGTCACTGCATTCACATCGATTCTTAAAAAAAAAGCCAATTTTTCAGTCGAAAAAACCATCGCAATTCCATTGTTATATTTTACAATTTTGAATCTAATAATCACAAATCAATTTATCTGTTTTTCAGCAAAAATGGACATTAAGGTGGATATTAACATGGCCTCAGATGACCCTCGATCAGAACAGTACTCATTCCTGAACGTCGCGCGGAACATTGTGTTAATTATCAATTTGAAAAAGAGCTTGGATGATAAAGAACTTCGAAATACTCTTGAGACATACGGAGAGCTTCAATGGTGTCATGTCACTAAGGGACCGAATGGATCATATGGATTCGCTTTTGCGAAGTTTTTCAATGAAGAATCAGGTTTGCGCAAACTGACATAGTTTCGTTATTGCTCATCAATTTATAGCGAAACACGTAATTGAAAATGTGCCTCCATTGCCAGCAGAGAGAGAAAATCAACATGTTCGCATTTTCATGTCAAACATTCGAAGCGGAACTCGTTTCTGTGATAATGGAAAGTTTTATATAACTGGAGTGGCAGAAACTGTGACTGAACAAGATATCAAAGAAATTGTACAGAGTATTGGATCATATTTTGCAGTAAAGGTCAGATTTTTCTTAACTCGCCATCTTGTTATCCCAAAAAAAGTTTTGAGTAAATTAATACATTAAATTTACAGAGAATTGACAGTTGTTCTTTCGTTGTTCACATGCTCACAGAATGGCACATGGAGTGTTTCCTTGAAAAACTCAAAG
This sequence comes from Caenorhabditis brenneri, assembly GCA_000143925.2. Classification (NCBI taxonomy): domain Eukaryota; kingdom Metazoa; phylum Nematoda; class Chromadorea; order Rhabditida; family Rhabditidae; genus Caenorhabditis; species Caenorhabditis brenneri. The sequence continues at coordinate 51,117 of GL379975.1, forward strand.
CTAAAAAAATGGATACGAAAGATTTTCAAGTTCATCATTTTGATAATATCTTTGAAAGCGGTGGAGGAACTGACGGCAGAACTCGAGTTGTTGTCAGAATCTTCAATCTGGATCCGACCATTCGTTCACAAGACATGTGCGTTATGTTCAGGTTCCTGGGCCACATCAATGCTCGAGTGAGTTTTTTTTTTCAATTTGATAATTCGAACGATTTTTTTTCTAGGCACTGAAAGATGCGTACGGTAGGAGCCGCCGCACTGGTTACGTCTACCTCAATAAACCATACGCCGACACACCGTTTTTTAGCTTGTTCAAAGAAGTTAAATATGAAAACGGAGAGATTCGTCTGACTCAGAAAGCTGGAAATTTGATAAATCTTCAAATGTTCGAAATGAGACAATTCAAGGATACAATCAGAACGGTGCGTTTAGTCTTTTTTTTAATTCTCTGCTGCGATTGTGAAAAACAACTATTTTCTTCAGATGTACTATCCATCTGCTCAACCACCGATTCAAGAAAAGTACTACCGAGTACCGAAAGAATTTCGCCGGGATATCAGAGCTCGTGACTTTTTTGAAAACAAAGAAGATGCTTCGGAAACATCGAAAATTCTCATGTCATACAACGTTCATGTGACAAACATTGAATCTTATAGACGTCGGTCTCTTCAGAAAGTTTTCGAATATTATGGACACGTTGTACACACATTGATCGTTCCACAATCCGAACCATATGCCATCGTCACTTTCCGTAATTTATCCGATGCACACAGGGCTGTTCAAGGAATTGCATCTGAGAGAGCGAACAAAAAGACGGCATTGGTTGCTGGACTGATGGATTGTTTCCAGTTACACTATTGGAATGAACATAGATCTCGTGTTCTCAAACTCTCTAGTTACAGTAGTCTTGAAAGCTTAAGAAGCGCAGAGTTTCCTATGTATGATGATTACATTCATCAAATTACCGATGAAGGTCATGTGAAACGTTTCTCGAAGAGCAATTATGCGGCTGTCACTAAATTCGTTTATTCTGCTTTATCAGACGACTTGAACCGAGATTTTGAGGAGCTCTACGAAGCAGATGATGTGGCTGATCAACCTTCTGGAAGTGACATCTCTTCCGAACCTCAACAATCAACATCATCATCGTCTCAAAATGACTCGAAGAAAGATGCGCAAGAATCAGAAAAAACACAAAAGATTGCCGTTAGCGAGGAGGACAAAACAGAAGCAATAGTAAGATCTCCCCTTTATGAATGTTCACTTTCTCAATCCCTTTTTCAGAACTTGCTCAATGATGAGCAGACTAGTCAGCGCTTAAGATCATTTTTCGCGAAAAGAACGGAAGAAGATATAGCTGCCCTGGTGGATGTTTTGCGTGAAATGCCACATGAAGAAATTACTAAACTTAATAATAATGATGATTCTCTTCGTCTCTTCTGCCTCACTCATCTCATCAGTAAGGCTAGAATTGAAGCCAAAAAGAATTAACTCTTTTCGAAAAGCTCATCTTCATTGTGTTCAATCTCATATCAATGCATATTTTCCGATCTTCTCGACTTTGTTTCACTTCCCATACATTCTTTCCGTATTCAGAGTTCAGAGAATCTCTTCTGTACTCATATCTTCTGTATTTATCAAAAATTTCATTCACCTATTATTGTTTTTGATTCTGAACGTATTTGCTTCTCTCTCAACATGAAATCTTCACCATTAGCTTTTAAGTGTTTTCATTAAGCTGACTTGTACATATTACCCATCGGAAACTGAAATAAAAATTCTCAATTTGAATTTTGTGAAATCAAAACAATTTTCTCTTCTTCAGTGCTTCGGAGTTCGACTCGAAACACAGAGATTCAAGCCTTCTTCCTTCTATCCAAGAAGGTCTTTTACATTTTTGGGTCTTCCTACGTAATCTTTTTCTTCCGATAAAAATCTTCAGCTACTTCATTTTTCTTTCGAGAATTACGACGAGAATTGCCCAATTGGATTTCCGAAACGAGGCGTTATTATGAAAGTTTTTTGGCAAGAAAAACAACGAAAACGCGATCTTCTTAGCATAAATTATTGGCAATCCGTAATAAATTATTTGTAGAAAGAAAGGAAGGACACGCCCACAAAGTGAAGTAGCCTCAGGGGAAAAGTTAATATGTTTTCTCACACCTTCTTATACAAATTTTGCATTTTTCAAATATTTTGAATTGTCGTTTCAACACTCTTACGACCTAGTTTTTTTGGGAGCATGAAACATTTATGAAATCTACACGATTTCATTTTCAATTCGTTTAGAGCACAGTTACATTATTATACCCAAAAAATCCTAGGTTTACTGGTTTGACAATCAGAAAAAGAGGATGGTTCTAGGAATATATAAATAGAAACGATACTGAATCCAACTATATGTACTTCTATACTTTATGATTTTTGAATAGATAGAGATATTGAATAATAGTATTGAGACACGTTCTCCATAAAAGTCAAGGAACATGGCCAATGAAAAAAACAGAATTTCTTGTCTGAAGAGCCAATGATGAAATGCAATTGCGAATCAATAGAAGGCATTATTTGAATAACTTTCTTTGCTCAAAACCAAGTTATTCTGGAGAAAAACTAACTTGTTTTTCTCATTTTTAAAAAATGTTTCTGTCTGATAATGGTTCTGATGTTTGCAAATGATTCTACGCACCTTCTGTTCTGTGTCCGAGTGCCATATATTTAGAATTGCTTACTTTGCCCAACGGGTGCCAATCTAACAGAGAGCTCATCAAGACTTACCGTAGTCAAGCATACAAGAAATGAAAACACTCCAGAAGCATTGAAATGGGGGGAAAGATGGATTCAGTTCCAAGGTGATATCCCTTTTTGATTAAGTCATTAAACCAAATAACGATGGAATAATTCCCTTTGGACTGTGTCATTTTCCAGTTCTTCCAGACACTTTTAAACAAATTTGGAACGAATCCAGTCACTTCTTATCATCATTTCACACTCTTTCTTTTCACTCTTCCGTTATTATCCAATCATATCCTTTCCATTTCCACTTTCTCTCTTTATGTTAATAGCTTTTTCCTCGTTTTTTCCGTTATCCGTATTCGTATTCCATCATTTACCCCTTATCTTTTCCTTCATTTTTTCCCCTTTACTTTTCGTTGCCTCTCCGTCATCAGGCGGCATCTATCAGATCCAGTTTGCCAACGCGCGGGAAAACGAAAAAAACCAAAGAAGAATAAGAAAATGGCAGAAAAGAAAAGAATTTTTGTGTCATCTGCCGATGTCTGCAGATGTCTACAGTTGCCCTCAAAACGTTGGTTTTTACGTTGAATATCGTAGAGGAATGCCCTTTCATGAACACTTTTTATCATTCAATTCTCAAATTTCTACGATTCATCGCTGTTGTGATTTCGGTTTTTGCAAAAGAATTCGTTAAAGAAGGAAGTGGTTGTTAATTGAGAAATTTTATTAGTTGGCAAATTGAATAATAAGAATCTATCTGTGAAGTTTCTCAACGATCTTGATCTTTATGATGTTATTGTTGGAAAATGCCTGTCGCTTAGAACACAAATGTTCTTCGAAATGAACTTTCCGATTCGATCCTAGTTCTCATAGGTTACTAGAATCGGAACAAGACAGTAACTGAAGTTCTGTGAATCCTGACACCGTAAGATCACACCTACGTTTTTCATTTGTCAATTTATGCTTAGAAAAATGAAAAGTAGAGAGATGGAAATCCCGAAACAAAGGTTGGGATGGTTGGGATCGAAATCTTAGCATACTCCTACGGGGAAATAGAACAGATTGGCACTTTGAGAACCATGCATACTGTTTTCTGATTACTGACCTTCCAACTGATATATTTTGTTTCAATAAATGTTATTAGGTGTCGTTTTATTAGAGGTATCATGGTATTTTATCTCGGTTTTTTGTAGCGATTTTTCCAAAAGTGCAAATTTCGATATCTCGATTACAGTAGGACTACGGTGTCTATAGAATGAAAGCGCACATTCCCTCCAAGTCCTATTCAAGTACCCAACTCAGACTGGGCCTTATATTTTCCAGAATGGAAATTAGACTTTTCGAGATTGATTCTATTTGACAATTCCTTCATGATATTCTTCAATTATTCAAATAAGAAATTCAAATGCACAATTTCTTTTTTCGATCAACGATTATATAGTTACTTTCATTTCTCGTCAACTCAGTTTCAAACATTGGTTACACTTCTTCATGAACTTTCAAAGTCATTCATTCTATTCTTCCAACTTTCTTCCACCTTCTTCTTTTCCTGTTCAAACTACATAATCGTGTTATGAACTTCTCAAAGAAAACTTTCCGAAGAAAGAAAAGTGGGCGGAGTCAGACACATTATTACCATTTCAGTCAAATGACCTTTCGAAACTAGATACTTCAATAGTCAGTGAATCATCAACGATCAAAAATATTTCTTTCAAAAAAAAATTTTTATAAAAAGTTCCAGATGTTCGTATTAATCTGAACAGATATGTATCATGTAAAGTGATAACTTATATCAATAATTCCTGTTTTTTGTCCCACTGACCCTCCTCTTTTTCTCATAAAAAACCGCTTTTGAAGATCATATTAAGTGACCAATGCATCGGAAGAACACTTCTGTAACCAAATGAAATAATATTTCAGTGTCTTCTTCAAAAAACTATTCAGAAATATTTCAAGTGCTTCTTCTTCTTCTCTCATACCATTTCACTCGGTTTTTTGTCCATTTTCCATTCGACCTTCAAATTATTTCTGAACTTTTTCTTTTTCTTCTTTTCTTCATATTACTTTTAACCCTTCTCACAAATGTTTCGGGGTCAGTTTTCAGTGTAAAAATGAATAAAAAAAGACAGTTTCTGTGTGGTTATGACCTCTTCACTGTTATTTTGTGTCGAAAATCCAATAAAAAACCCACGTTTAGGTTGAAACGTTTCATGTTACAAGCCTATTTATATACAACTGAATTCTTCCTTCCAGAACTTTCTTCTCTGGTTTCGAGTTTTCTGAATTCTGTTTTCCATAGAAATGCATGCCATTCTATTAAGGGCCAGCAATAGTTTTGAACTTCTAAAAACTTTTTTCTAAAGTTTCTGATTTATGTTACTTCATTTTTCAATGTTTTGTATCAGTTTACTGTAAGAACTGCAATCAAGTTTCAAAAAACAACCATCTTTTTTTGATTAGTTGTGGTTTTATAGTTCTAGTACACATGTAGTTTTGAAAAGGGAGGGATCACAAATTGCCCAATTCAATTTTTGCTAAAAATTAATTCATTTTTTATTAGAGAGATACAAAAATTCGATTCGATTTCTGTTAAGATTTTAAACTTGATCGAAACCTTGTTCCGAATGTCCTGGTGGTGATGGTAAAAATATAGGAGAATGACTTCGAGTTTATCAGTATTACTGATCCTTATATGCAGAGTTTATAAACTTTCCAAGTTCCAAAACTCCACTACAAAAAGAAAGAATTTCAAAAAAGAATTTCTTTTCAAATGTTTGTAATTGAAGGGCATCGAATGAATTGTATCCTTTCTGAAGTAGTTCAATTAGCCTGATAGTGGGTAACCCAAGTAACATACAACCGATTTATTTTCAGTTCTTAGGGTAGATGAATATAGATTCGTTCGGTTTCCGATTTCGATTGATGATCATTTTGCTTTTCTATAAATAGTTATTGATAAGAACACTTTCATTTTCAAATCCATTGTCCACTTTCTGTTTTAACTTTTTGAAATCACATGGTTGTTTCAAATCTGAAAAACAAAAGTTCAATTTATTAA
>GL379975.1:63302-94549 GCA_000143925.2 Caenorhabditis brenneri
TAAAAATTTGTTCGTTTTCCTGGATTTTATCACTACCAAGCTTCTCTTCCCCAACATTTGCTTAATTCGCACTTCTGAAACCGAAGTTTCGAACTTTTCTCGAATTTCTCATTAAGTATAGATATCTCAATTGAGATGAACGTTGTTAAAAGATTCAAAAACAACTGAAAATGAATTTGAGTGCCTCTGAGAACTCATCTATTTAACTGTTATGTGTTGAACGTAGTTGTTGTTTGGAGTTATTGTGTTAGTCAGATAAAGGAATAAGAAGTGCCTCGAGTTAGTTTCCTTAAGTGATACAATAAGCAGAGAGGAGATAGTATCTTCATAGCATTTCCTATATTATCCTTAGTTCTAATTTTAGTTACATTTCCTATATGGTATCGAATAGACAGATGGAAAACTTTCTCATTTCAATTTGTTTTCAAAAAGTATAAAACAATCGAAACTAATTTCTATCTGATCAAATAAAAATTCTCCACAAATCGCAACATTTGATATAAAAGCTAATGAAATGAACTGATAAGATAATAAGAGAACGGAAAAAAAACAACAAAAAAAGGGATAGAAAACGAGGAAGTGATAACAGAATTACGTAAAAGGACTATATATGATAAGAGATTTGTGGACGTTTTTCGTGTAATTTTGTTTTTTGAAATTAGGAAATTTTGAATCTTCGACATAATTCCCTGTTCTCTTTTTTCTCTTCTTTTTCTGTTTCCTTACCGGTTTCTCTGAATGAATTTTTACTCGAAGTATGAATGCGGAACCTAACATTTTCGTAGTAAATACGATTGATAAACCTTACCTTTCTAAGCGTTTTACAGTGGAAACAAAACGAGAAAAAAGTGAGAATAGAGAAGAGAACAAGGAAACAAATCTATACTCTAAACGGAGATGACGACGAAATGGACACGGAACGGATTCTGGCTTCTTCCTCTCATTTTTATTTGTGTCAACTCTGAAATATTGGAGGATAAACCACCGTTTGTGAACTATTCATTATCAGTTCCTCATTTATTTTTATTCCAGTAAATTTCAAGTTCTTCGTGCACATGCAGAAGATGTTTCACAACTGAAAGCTCTTCGAGATATTCAGGAAAAAACACAACATGAAGTGAGCTTTTTATTCAATGAAATCATGTAATTCAGCGATAATTTTAGCTCGATTTCTGGCAAACTCCCTCAAAAGTAGGGCATAGAGCTGATATAATGGTTGATGTGGATCGAATGACATGGTTGGATTCTGTATTGAAAACTTCAAATATCAGTTATGACGTCATCATTGATGATGTTGAAAAGTTGATTATGGAAAAAGAACATGGTCCATCAAGGTATTCTAAACTGTTTTTTTCAAAAAGAATGCAGAATGAAGGTGGAAATAGAGCAAGATGAGGATATTGATTCAATAGAAAATGAATGATTTTTGGAAATTACAGTACGGATTCGGAGAGTATCATAGTTATCAAACGATTTGTGACTGGATGAAAGATATTGAGAGGAAATATCCGGATAGAGCAAAAGTGTTTACAATGGGAACAACGGCAGAAGGAAGACCAATTCAAGGAATCAAAATTGGAAGTCAAGTATGGAGAAATGATAAGAGGATATTCTGGATTGATGGAGGTATTCATGCAAGAGAGTGGGCTGCAGTACATACAACACTCTGGTTTATTGATAGAGTAAGTGTTATTTAAAAGTATTTTCTCTGTAAACGAAAAGCATATTTGAACTTCTTTGATGAGAACATTAATTCAATATGCAACGACAAAATTCAAAACCATCTTCCAAATTTTGCAGCTTATTGCCGATTACAATGACGATGCCTTGGTTCGTTCTGCAGTTGATCGCCTCAATTTCTACATTCTGCCAGTGGCAAATCCTGATGGATATGAATATTCTAGAAGTGATGTTTCTCCTATGGTAAGTTATGGATAAATATGAAACTGTTCTTCTGAATTCTTCATTTCTAGATCCGATTGTGGAGAAAGAATCGTGCGGGAGTTGTTTGCAAGAAGGATCGTTGGTTCAGAGATCGATGCTGTGGAGGTGTAGACTTGAACAGAAATTATGATTGGCATTTCGGAGGTTTTTTTTTCATTTAATGAACACAGTTCATGGTTTTTTATCTCAGAAACTGGGTCGAGTACAGACAAATGTTCGGAAATTTATCAAGGAAGTTCTGCATTCAGTGAACTAGAAACTAGGTACGTTGACTAATTTCATTCACTCAATCTAATCAAGTTTTCAGATCAATGAGAGATTTCTTAACTTCACCCGAGTTGAATGGAAAAATAGATGCATTTATTACACTTCATACATATTCTCAAATGTGGATTCATCCATATTCTCATGCCAGGAAAAGTGTTCCAGCTGATGTCGCTGAATTGGTAAATGAGTTTCGTAGGATGTTTCAAAGCATCGTGTTATTTTCAGCAACGTGTCGGAAGAGCTGCCGTAGCTGCTCTTGAAAACACATTCGGAACGAAATACAAGTTTGGAACTGGTTCTGATATTCTCTGTAACTGACCAAATGATATTTCATTCTGTTTAATTCTACTACTTTCTAGATCCATCAGCTGGAGGATCTGACGACTGGGCAAAAGGAACTCTTCGTATCAAATATGTTTACCTTCTTGAACTGAGACCCGGAGAGGATGGTTAATTGACAGTTATGTTGTAGAACCTTCTAATTTCACTGAAATTTAGTTTGGGATGGATTCATTCTCGATCAACATCAGTTGATTCCAACGGCAAAAGAAACATGGAATGGAATAAAAGTAGTCATTCGAGCAGTTTCAGATCAAGCTGGATCACGTGAGTCCTTATTCGGAATGGTTCAGTTGCTTGGGTTTTTATTCAGGTTTTTGAATAGAATATAACAAGAAAAAAGGAATAGAAAACAGATAGTATCCATTTTTGACAACAAGAATACTTTCGAAAAATGCATGCTTTTGAAGCTTGAAACTCCTCTGCATGATTTGAGACTTGACTTTTTGTTTTTTGGTTCAGAAAACTCTCCAAAAAACTTCTCAAAGTTTGTTTATTTAAGTCTTGCATGATTATTTTTCTCAGTGCCCGAATCTATCGCTTCAACTTTGCCACCAATTACGCTACCGCCTCCGCCGCCTGAAACAACTACAACAACTACTGTTGCTCCAACTACAACTACAACTGAATGGACAACTACTCCATGGACCACCACCCCATGGACAACTACCCCATGGACTACTACTCCTTGGACTACGACTCCTTGGACCACAACGGTTCCATTCTCAAGTATATTTATAATCACTGAACCAGCACCAATTACACGCACCACGCCTACACATCTTGATGCTTTCTATAAGCTTGGCAAACGTCGCTTCAAATTTGTTTCAATCAAAACATTTCTTCCAACGCTTCCAACCACTCCAATGCCTGCTTCTTCTTCCGCTTTTACCACTTTCTCACCGCCTACTTTTCCTGAATTTCCACAGCAAGCTTCCTCTTCATTTATCTCTCAATCACCACTTCCTTCACTGCCTTTTGTCACTGTTGTTGGTCCAAATGAGAACAACAATCAAGTGATTGATGATTTTGAAGGTGCCTCTCCACGTGTTCTTCCTGCATTCGTTCGAAGACCCAATGGTAGTGTTGTGAGAACGGTGAGCACGTCAGTTTAGATGTCAGTTTCAGTACGTGCGAGTAGAATTTGAGACGTTTAGAAGAGCTTTATCTGTTAACACTTATTGAAACTGATCTAGAGTGTGGACTTTTTGGAGCAGATTATTTCATACTTCTTTATATTATATAGACTATTCTCAAGAGTACTCTAATACCGTAAATACAGTAATTGAAGTCCATAGGCTTCTATTTTTCAAAGGGGTCTTCAGCCTTTATTACAGGTGCACTTTCATTTTTCAACTCGATGTTTCAAACAAAAAAAGTTTATAGAAGCATCAAAAATGCTACAGCTGGGCTTCTGTTACAGTATTTACGGTATTTCCTAGAACCAGTTGAAACTTTGTTTACTCGCTCTCCAATTATTATTCCTTGTTCTTTTTTGTGTTTAATCTGAAATATCTGCTCTGAAAAGTTGTCCGCCTACTTGCTTTTAGTACATGTATGTAATGTGAATGTGGCAGAATGTTCGCCGTCCGGGATCTCGTCAATTTGTTCGTCGACCCGGAAGCTTTGCTCAACAAAGAATCTCCCAATTCAGGAATAGTAAGCATGCGTTTCCTTATATTTTCAAATTTATAATGTTTAATGGCTAGAAGTTGTGGTGTCAATTATTTCTATTTGGTTTTGAAGTAGTAGTATTTATCAAATGAGCACATCACCTGAATAGATAGAAACTTTAGATTTGATGAGCAATTAGACTTGGAAGAAGAGATAACATTTGACAGAAGCAGAACTTATATCATGTTTTCAGGATCATCAAATAGAGGTCAATTTTCGAACGGGGGTCAACGACCAGTGGTATGTCAATAGGAATCAGCTTCGGGGCAAAATAATAGATTTTCAATCGAATCGTTTTCAGCAAAACCCACAACCTACTCGTGGAACATGTGTTGATCGTTCTTCTTGGTGTGCTTCTTGGCTCAGTGCCAACTCGAGAGTCTGTCAAATTTCTGCAATTTACATGAGACAGGATTGTGCTAGAACATGTGGATTCTGTTAGATGTGATCTTAAAATCAAAGTTGCCATTTCATTTCTTCCCTGTCTTTTCCGTTTCTCAAGCTTTTTCTTCTGTTTTCGGGTCATTTTTTTTGTTCTTAATAATTGAATTTTCAGCTTTTCAAAATGTTAGGTCTTTCCTTTTTCGACTCTATTTTTGAATGTTTCAATGTTTTCGAGACCTGTTTCTTCTCCTAATAAATCATTTTGTTAATGATGGACACGCTCATCCGGTGACGTCATACATTGCGTGAACAGACTGAATATGTAGATAAGAGCAAATGAACGGATGTACAGTATAATCCTCTATTAAAATAACATTACATTCACAATTATTCTTATATCGGAAGAAGAACTCTATACATATATCCTTTATGAATAATGAGAAAATAAGTTCACATCCAAGATGGTTAACTGAAAATGTTTGATATCTTTAGGTGTATTTATCATTTGAAAAAACCAAAAGTGTAGCTCTTTTACAAGTTCTTGAAAGGATTCTATTTGAGTCTTTCGTCTTTCGATAGAAAGTGTTTTCCCCTCTTCTTTTTCGATAATATTACATCAGACAAACAGAACGTACCACTCGGAGGTAACAGTGATATTTGAGCCCGTTCCACTCGTTAAGACGGGCAAAACGAAAGGATTAACCGACCATTTATGGGGAAATTTGAGAATGGATCTTGTTAATTTGAGTGGCGAGAATGTTTAGTAACAATTGATGAAATTTATTGAGTATGTGAAGAGACAGGAAGTTCATGCTGTGCAATGGGGTTGTGAGTTTCTGAAGCAAGGAATAAATGCCATTCAAATGAATTGCCATTCCGACAGTATGCTTCAAAATGGACACCTTAACTCTGAGGTGTTGAATTATGAGGATTAAGTTACTGAATGACATCTGAATGGGATTAACCTGAAGTCAACAGCTAAGGTGACAAATCTCCTTATGTCACTACAGACACGGAAGGAAGAAAACAAGATTGCTGTCTTTTTTGAGAAGTTGATTTTTTCAAATAAGAAATGAATATAATCCCAAAAATGCTTTTCCCCATTTTCGCTCATGGACGAAAAAAAGTAAAAGATACACTCTCGATTTCTTGAAGATTCACACCTCGTCTCAATTACCATACCCATCAATTATCTGCTATTTCACACTTCTAAACGTTCATTCTTTTCTCAACTTTTTGGGTCTTGACACGAAGAATTGAACAGTCCATTTGAGGTCAATCCTATATAATTATCATGTGTTTTTTTGTTTGGAGGATAGGTGAACAAGTTGGTGCTAACTTATGGATTTGCTTCTGGGAAGAGATGCACCATACACTGAGGAGATGACAGTTCAGGAATTAATAGGCATGAAGACCGTTACCATAATCCCTAGAGCAGAATGGTACTTCAGGTTTTCCAATGGAACAACGTCTTAGGTTTGTTGCTCTCCAGACAATAATGCTTCCAATTAAAACACTGGCGCCACCTGACTCTTTCACCTCTTTTTCCAATTTCTTCTTCTTTTCTTCGCACCCTTACAAGACATTGAAACACACCTGTATCAATTGTATTCGTGCCTCATTTCACATTCCAAAATGAACACCTGCACAAGAAGAAAATGAGAAAACGTAGAGGAATGAAGTGGGTAAATCTGGACTGATTCGAACACCTAATACATTTTTGTTAAAGTTCGAAAGATTTCGAATTCTGAATATTCATTTCTTAATTCTGATGACTACAATCTGACACTTTCCCTTGAGAACTATATTCCACGGATATCATTCTTGTGTTATCTCTATTACCTAATCAAATGAACGGTCTCATCCATAAACTGTCACTTATTCCCTATTTTCTTTGGGTGAGGTGACAGAGTTTACGTAAGAGAGAAGCAAGGGCAAAAGGAAAGGCGTCAAGGGCATCCTAACCGAAGAAAAAAACAGTAAATGTGGATTGAAATGAGACAAAGAAAAGAGTGATGAATTGGGTAAACTGCTTGGGAAAATGATTCTGAAGTGAAACTTTTCGGGTTCATTTAGTTACCTTTGATATGTGATGAATTTGAATTAGGCCCAAGTATCATGATTATGCGGGCATTTGTATTTTCGATATATTATGAACAGGAACTAGGAATACTGTTAAATAGCGCAAAGAATCAGCTATCTAAACTCTATCGTAATCTAGGCGTGCTAGTAGTTGGAGATGCTATTCAATGAAAGTGAGAAAACAGCGGGTCCCTTCATTTACCAATAAATTAATATGCATAAAAACCATTTCAGGAACATTTTATATTTCCCATGACCTGAACAGTTCCTTCCGCAAAACGTCGGTCGGCTCTTTTCATTCGCTTTGATCATTTCGTTCACACCTTCCATATAATCTTAACGTTTAGGCCTACACTTCCGGAATGTCACTGAGGCGACGTGGGAAAATACAACAGAAAAACAAAAAGGGACCCTTGAAACCCAGCTGTCAATTGGATGAAACCTACTGTATTTCAAAACGAGCAAATTGCTACTCTCGAGTTGTTTTGTTGACAAATGGTCTCTTTTCTTCCAGATTCTCCTTCTTCCTTACGTTTTCGTTCATCTCTTTTACATACGTACCTTGTCATTAGTCGGTATATCTATTTTCGTTTCATCCGATCCGCTTCTCCTTTTTCTTCAATCGAAGAGACTATTTTCGGCCTATCTCAACTGCAGATTCACCTAATCTATCATTAAATTTGTAGTATTTGAATACGAAGGTGATCAACAAAAACTTAACATTTAGAACGGTTCGTATGTTGTGATAAACTTCAAAGAAGGTTTTTGATTTTCGAAGAATATTGACCAAAGATATGCATGCTTCAGAGATTGAAAATGAGTACGAATATGACATTTCGTGAAGAATCTTGAAGTTTTCATAAACAAGAGGAGAGCAAATGCTCATTTTCAGTTATGATAACAAGAGAGTACGATATCTCATACTGAGAATTCACAATTCAAACTCTCAGTTTCAGAGTTTCCATCAGCAAAAGCTTTAATCAAAATGCAATTATGAAGAGTTGCGTATCTATGTTATTCTAACAGTTCTTCATTAATTGTTCCATCTGTTATTGGATAATCGTTGATGAACAGACGTACGTGGATTGTACAAGCGGTTCCACTTAAAAGGTTCTCTTTTCTCAACTAATTACGATCAAGATGGTGTTCTGCTCTCATCTTTTCTTTTGGGTACCTTACCGCTCAGATAAACTGTGGGTCAGGTGCAAACGGGAAGTACTATTCCTAGAGATTCGATCAGAAATTGAGAGGAAGACCGGTGGAAAAGGAGGAAAAGGATAGACAAATTGTGTGTGAAAAAATTGGAGGCGAATTTATGTGAGGTCGTTTGGGAACGGGAATCACCCTTTTCGACTAAAATTGGTGGACACCAGCATGAATCTCCCAATGTTGCTGTTCCCATTTCAATTGAAAAAAAAACGTCTTTCTGGAGTCTCTCAGCTATTGAAACTATATTCCTTAAGAAGTAATAGGGATAAAATATTTTCGCAATCTATGGCAAATAAGAATCAATGTGGTCCAGTTATCGTTTTTGATAGAATAGAAAGTTTTAATGCAACTCAAACTAGTGTCTGCCAATTCAATTAGCTTTAGTTTCTGGATCAGTTCATCGAGTTTTCGAATCTCTTTCCAGATTTGTAATGTTGCATGAGAAACATATGAAAAACTAAATTACAATCAATTTCTATCGATGATTTCAAAGCAAAATTTGAAAGCGTGTCAATGTTAGAATCCTATTTTCCCTGACATTCAATCACCTGTTTCGAAAATGTTCATTCTCCTGTTCAAAGCTCTTGTTATATGAATGCTTGTCCCCTAGACAAGGTTGTCTGAAAGTTTTCCTTGTAATTTTCCAAAAACAGAGTCACAAGACAGACTTGAAATCTAAAACTTGTTGGTGAGAACCCTGTAATTTGTGGAAATTCGTATACGAAGTGTACTGGAAAACGGAATGCCTTCTCGTTTTGGTTTTTCGAAACGAAACGAACCAGAGCTGGGAAGAAAGGAGGTGTTTCTCGACAGAAGGTATGGGATAACAAACCCTATTATTAGTACATTCGTGTCTCTTCTGACCGGCTGCCACGTCATCTGGAAGACAATGTTATTCCATGTCGTAATGACAAATATGACATAAGCTAGATTAGTGTATTCACCTGTATCCGAAGGAATCTTTGGTATTCGAAACACAAATGATTACGGTAGGATGGGATTGGGAATGTTTTTTCTCAAAAGCCCAGCATCTGATGCGGGACATTTCATAAAACCGAGAATTATGTTTTCGATTTTTGATTTTCTCAAATATCAAACCACTGTACATCTTATTTTCGGCAGTGAAATTGCCTCAAAAACAACTTATCTTTTACCGAGAAACCAATCGAAAACCTACAATTTACAATCGAATTTTCAAAATATAAAGCTGCCGAAATTTCTGTTATTGCCACGTCACCATACTCTTGATTTGAAGATCTTTACCTAATTACCTGTTTATCGTTTACCGCTTCTCTTGTTTTTCTTGTATCCACCATCATCACAATCATCTTCCACCTACAGTAGTCAAAAGTGGGCGGAGTCTCATTCTCTTTCCCAGTCGTCCCCCGCTTAGTCACGCCCCCTATTTCTTATTCCACTCCTCTTCCTTTTCGGCTCGCTTCTAAAGTGAAAGGCAATAAGATTTATAGTCATCTCTCACTTCTTCAGAATGTTGAATCCAACAGATGCTTCTTCTGCTGCGACACTTCAATTTTCAGTTAGTTCTTCTCATAATTCTTCCATTTTCACACTATTTCTATTATAGGTACCATTCCAAATGAACGATAATCCACTGACAAAACTGGTGGAGCATTGCAACAAGTTTGTTCCTGGAGCAGAGAATAAAATGAAATTGGAGCCAAATAAATCAGAATCACTTCTCCTCTCACCCGAAATGAACCCGTATTCACCGTATTTTGCAAATCCAAATTGGTAAGTAATGATGAGTTTTTAAATCATTTCCACCATAACTTTTGTAAATGTTCATCAACTAAAGTATCCCATCAAAATACGAATCCTTTTCAACTCAGATAGTCTTTTTTTTTGATATTCCGATCTAAATCTAAAATTAAAAATATCTTCATTTGTAGTGATATCAACTCTAAATCTGAGCATCTTTATTTCTCAATGTTTTTCCTAATAATCAATTTTATATTGAACTTCTCTGTATTTCATTTTAGGTGGGTGGATCATTCAAACTGGCCCCAACTGTATCCATCAGTCACATCAGCATCTTCTGTCGATGCGTATCACAACTACTTGGCCACAACTCAGTTAGGAGGTCTTCTCAGTTCTTCTGTCTCAGCAGTCGCTGCTCAATTCCCGAATGCCGTCAGTGCACAATCAGCACTTTCGAATTCAATCGCATCACAACAGAAACATATCGCAAAGGTCAGTTATTCCTCAGTTTTTTGTTCCATTCTGATTGAGTTTAGGTTACAAGATCCATTCCAAATATTAGATTTTTGTATTTTAAGACTGTAGAAAGATAGAAACATAGGCACCAGAATCAATTAATCGTCATATTTTCCACTGAATGCACTTTTGAAGTTTTGAGATACCAAATATAATTTCGACGATTAGTCGACATTCATTTTGGCAAATGTCTAGAATTTAATTGTGGGGGAAGATTGAAATATCAACAACTTGTACTACGACAACCACAACTTTTATCATGTGGTTAGGACACTTAACTTCAAATTATGTACTAAATGCTCAACGAGCATTTGTGACGTGGAAATGTTGTCACATGATTGATCTGATTTTTGCAGAAATTCCAAACGAAACACTCTTCGGCAGCTTCCTCTTCTTCCGGTTCAACACCATCAGCTGGTGGTGGAAAGTATACATCTCGAACAGCTAATAAATGTGAATGTCCAAATTGTCAAGAAGCTGAAAAGATCGGTAAGTGCTGCATGTCTTTCACAATTTTAGAATCAGAAAACCTATGAAGATGGGGTGTTGGCAATGAATCAAATCGCCCGTTTTGTTCTTCCTTCTCATCTTCGAAAACGTTCAATTAAACACACACGATTTATCTGCGTCTCTCATTCTCCCACACTATTTTTCCTGTTTTATTCTATGAAGGTGTCACTTTTTCGAGAGAAACGAAAAACAGAAGGGACGTTTTTGGAAGGAAGCGAAAAAAAAGAACGCAAACGCATACATTTTATGCGACGGAGAGCTTGAGCTTTTCGACAATTTTGATGGAGAAGAGTGAGAGTCGGAAAGCGTGAAAACGCACACATTGATGGGATTGAGAAAGAAGAAAAAGAAGTGTTTCTTGAAGGGATTTCGCGTTTTTCAAGTGACAGTTTACATATGTTTTGGAACAAGACTTTTGAATTCAATCCAGATTAGAGCACAGGGGTTTATTGTGTAAAAATGGAACAGCATCATGGACTTCTTCCAAAATTTTTGTTTCGGAAGACTATATTTCTAACAGTATTTACTAAACCTCAGAAGATGTCTTTTTCCAGCTTACTTCGTGATAGTTGAAACCATAGTTAAACGGGGAATCTTTTCTTTTTTGTAAGGGGAGCTAAGAATCAATTTTAATCATATAAGACATCTCTCAGTTTCAATTTCCTCACAGTTAATATGCAAATCGAGATCTTTGTCTTTCAATTCCAACTCATGTGTATTGATAATGTATTATCTTCTAGACGCTCTTCTAATATCTGTTATCTATATTCGAGTTTTCTGACTTTTCAATTCCAAATTTTTTTGTTTTCTCAAAGACTTGTTACCAATATTATTCAATCGAACACCCACCTGTCTCCCACCTTCTCGGTAATCCTAAATCCGATTTAGTAGATTCCATAAGCGGTAGACATCTCAAATAGGCAGATAATTGGCAGGCAATAGATAGAGGATATGGTGCTCTTGGGAGCATTTAGATGCCGACAGATAATAATATGAGTACATAGATAAAAAGGAACCGTACAAAAACGGAATAACCGAGATGATAAAGATCTTGAAGAGGGAAATGTCACACATATAGACGGGGAATGAAGAGGGTGTTGGGAGAGGAGGTTAGATGGGAGCAATCATAACTAGGGGTCTCTGAAATCTTTTGTATGTCATTTTTCAATTCAATTTTGAAGGTATTTCCAAAAAATGTATCTCAGACTATTCTCTCCATTATAAGATTTTCAGGTGAAAGTGCAATGGCTGCTCGAAAACGTGGAGTTCACAATTGTCACATCGCTGGATGCGGAAAAGTTTATAACAAAAGTAGTCATTTGAAAGCCCATCTAAGATGGCATTCTGGTGAACGTCAGACGGTTAGGAAGCAAATTTGAAGAATGGAAAAAAGGTAAAATATTCAAATTACCTCCCACAATTATCTCTTTCATTTAATTGTTTGATATTATTCATTTTGCTACAACCTCAACCAGCTGCTTCCTTATTTCAGAAAAGACGGTCCGAAGAGAACATTCAAACTGGATCAAACACCCTGTTTACATATCTAAAAGTCTTACCATTTTTCTGTCTCTTTAAATTTATTTTCCTTGTCTCTCATGCTTCTGGTCTATCCCGAAACCCATTACCTTTTTTAAATGAAATTTCTTGAATGCTTTATAGATCATGCATTAAATGACAAGAAGAACGTTTCAGATAGGCTACAAGAAATCTACAAAATTGGGTGCATTCTAAAGATGGACCTACAGGTATGTGGAATCCAGATATCACATGAATAATTGGGATGAGTGAGCAAAACAATAGTTAGCAACAACAAATAAGCTTCAAAATGACAGCATATAAATATAACGGGTTAGGGTGTGAAAAAACACAATAAGAGCATGTATTTACAAAATAAGGTAAAGGTGGACAAGGAAGCCGTAAATGAACAGACCAAAAACTCCGTACATATAGCTTTGATTCTGAAGAAGGAGTTCGACGAATTGGCGGAACACCGGATCCAAATGCGGGAACAACTCATCCTGAAAAAGAAACAGTAATGTAAGCACTTATTTTGCAAAACTAACAAGAGAATTCGGTTTTGGAGGAGGAGGGACCTGATCTGAAGAGACTGGAGTTGCCGCTCTGTTTTGACATTCGGTCAACGAAATTTCAGCAGATTTCAATTTCTCTTCGAGTGTTTGGATCTTCGATATATGACTTTCCTCAGTTGAAGAAGATTTCATGAGTTCCATCAGTTTGTCTTTCGTGGCAATCAGCTCGTTCACAAGAACAGTCCGTTCTTTGGCGTTTTCGGATTTAATATTGTTGTTTTCCTCTTGTAGTTCCGAAAGGCTGAAAATATAACGATTGAAGCAGATAATGATCTAGATTTACTCACGATTTCTGCAATCCGGAAACTAGATCTTCACTTTCGTTGGATGAGGATGAGGTTACTCCGCCCGCTGAAGGAGACTTTCCCTCGAGCATGCTGATTCTGTAAAGTTTCAAATGTACATAAAACTGAAGAGGACTTACTTTTCTGCAAGATCATGATTTTTTCTCATCACTTCATCTAGTTCAGCTCTTGTTGTGGACAAATCTTCTTCAAGACGCTTTTGTTGAGCTTTGGCGGCTACTTGAATAACTTCCAACCTTGACTCGAGTTGAGCGGCTCTGAAATAGAAAAATGAACAAAGAGATGCCGAAGTTTTATTTCCTACTTGTCTTTTCTTGGAGACAAAGACTCTTCTAACTTTTTGGCATTGAGTGCTGCTTCTTTTTCGAAATGATTCTTTTCACTCTTGATCTTTTCAAGCTCTTCGGTTTTGAGGACCAATTGTCTGTTAAGGCTGCTTAGTTCACCTTGAATGTTGAACTTCTCTTTATCACAGTTCATAACACGTTCCTTCAATTCTTTCGAAGCAGCTTCGTACTCGACTCGCATGGCTTCCAGTTTAAGTTCCTGCTGGTCTAGACTCTTAGCTCTTCTCTCTGCAGCTTCTTCTTTTTCTAGAACATCGGCAACCATTTGCTGAAGTTTCTCGAATTTTTCTTTTTCCATGATTAGCTGTTGGTCTCTCAGATCAACTTCTGCAACCAATTCGTCAAAAGCATCAGCCTTTTCGCTTTTTTCGTTCAATTTTGTTTCAAGAGATTCTATTTTTTGACGCAAATCACTAATGATTTGCTCTTCAAGTTTCTGCTTTACAGCAGTCCGACATTCTGACTGGTTTGCATCCTGATCGAGCTTGCCTTCAGAGGTTTCTGACTTTGAGGTATCCAAAGACTCGGTTCCTCGTTTCTGCGCTGCTCTAACAACTTTCTTCCACTTCAATTGCTCTGCTTCGAGTCGACGCTTAGCCTCATTCTTCTGTTCTTTTAGTGCTTTTTGAGCTCCTTCCAACTGAATTTTTACCGAATCACATTCGTCTCGAATCCGTTGTTTCTCGTCTTCTAACACGTTGACTAAAACGTCAGTTTTTCTACGCTCTAATTCTTTGATTCGCTGAATTTCGTGATTTTGCTTCGTAGCTTTGATCTTCAACTGTTGGATAACATCTTGAAGATCCGAAATTTCATAAGTATGTCGAGTTCTATTTTCTAGTGACATTTTCGTGATCTTAGCGTTGAGTTCCTGCTGCACCTCCAACGATTTTTCAGAAGTTTCTAATTGTTGACAAACATCTTCGAAACGTTTTTGCAAATCCTCTGATAGAGTTTGAGCTTTGATAGTTCCGTTGAAGTTAGCATTAACTGTTTCGTTAGGAGCATTTGTTTCCTCACGAACTTGTTCTCTACTTGTGGCAGAATTTGCAAGTTTGTCCATCGAATGATTTTTATCTGATTGAGCTTCTTCTGTTTGTTTCTTCAGCTTCTTTGCATACCCATCTCTTTCCTTACGGATTTTCTTCAGAATATTTTTGGACGCCTGCCGTTCCGTTGCCATCTCCTCTCTCAATTGTTGATTTTCTTTTAGAGCGTCTTCATTTTTCTGAAGTAGTTCGTTTCTCTCAGAAATTATGCGGTCGTAGTCGGCATCAGTTTTCTCAGAAACTGGCTGACTATTTTTCTGCTGATCACAATGGTAGCTTTCTTGCATTTTCTGCAGTGCTTCGAGCACATTTTCAGCGCCTGGTTTCAAACCAAGTGACGCCTTTATTTTTTCCAAAACTGCTACCGCGTTTTCTGCAAGCTGTTGACCTGTGGAATTACTCGTATCTTCTTCTGAGCGATCTACTCCGGCATAGATTGGGCTCTGTTGAAGATGAATTGCATCTGTGGAAGAGTCAGGAAGAACTATTTGAACATCCGATTCTATTTTAGCCTGTAACGTTAACGTTGTTGTGAACACAATAGGTGTTCGAACCTCGTCTTCTGATCCGTTTTTGTCTCTTTTATGCTCAACTTGTTCAATTGCAGAAAGAAATTCAGATTTTCTTTTTTTAAGATCTGAAATGGCATAGGTCATTTCGCTGGTACCACCTGCAATTCAATCAAATTCAATTTTTTTTTCGTTTTTTATATCTTACAATCCCACAAGCCTTGTACCAAACACTTCAGATCTGCTGGCAGAGCATTGAACAAAACGTAATTGATCTTGGTTGAGAAGAGATTGGTTGCAACTAAAGCGGAGTCTGCATCCTTATTGACAGATTTGATCACAAAAATCAGCTTAATGAGGCTTTGAGCAGCTTCAGCATTTTCCACATTCTGTCTAAGCTCAGCAAGTGTTTCTTCGATGTTTACATCTTCTGTAAGATTTCAGTGATCCGTGTTCTTGAAGCCTCGTAATTTGCACAAACCTTTTCCAGCTAAAATCGCTTCAACTTTCGCGTACAATGGATTGACAGCAGTTGCATTTTGATCCATTATACTGGATGGTCGGCTGAGTTCTATTGAAACTTTAAAAAATGATTCAACGCAGTCGAAATAGGACGAACTGCATTTGTTTAAAGGTACACAGGTATATCTATATTACCGTGGCAAGACCAGCAAGGTTACCGTATGACTTAAAATTGTTTTGAAATCTACCAAACGGCCAAGAAGTGAAACGATGAATGCAGAAATAAATAGTTTCTTGAGTTTTAAACAGATATTCAGTTAAAACTGTGGAAGTAGATCAGTCAGCTGATATTTCAATCGATGAACAGATTATTTTCAGAAAATTAGAAGCTGTTTCGTATAAATTGTTGCAAACCACTCGGAGCTTGAAGTTATGAATAAACCTTTGCAAATCTATGACTTCCGGAGTAGAATTCAAGAAAAACCAAGAATGAGGAGCTTACAACTTATTCTGTATTTCTTAAAATCTCGGATATAGTGCGAAAACGTTTTATTGGAGAAAGAAAATGAAAAAAATAGTTGTTATGTTACGAAAATAAATATTTGGAATTGGTGAACATGGTGAATATGACGGATCATTCGGGACTGAAACTCGTAGTCGCTTGAATTTGCAAGTTGGACTTTGAATATACGTTTACAGTTAATGGAAAGTACTGCGCCTTAGAATCCACCACGAAGGGCCAGGACTAAATGAAGAACAGATCCACCGAGAACTTTATAATCCGCAGCAGTTTTGTCGTCGTTCATCTGTTTTCCAGCGAAAATCAAGCGCTGTTGAGGAGGTGGAATACCTTCCTTCTCTTCTACCTGAAATAGAGATGTAGATGATGAGTTCAATCTAAAAGATATTACTTTTTCTTTGATACGTTCAACTCTGTCATTCGGCTCGATATCGAGTTCGATTTCTTTTCCGGTCAAGGTTTTGACTTTGATGAGCATACTTCTGAAAAAAAGTGGTTTCAGTTATTTTATCAGAACGAAACAGCGAAGAGATAACGTTTATTTTCCGGCAAACACTCATTGTCTGCATAAAACAAAAAAAAGTATTGTCGGGTAGCAGCAAGTTCCAGCGTATGAATTTCAAAAGATTTTTTTCCAAAGAAAACGGTTTTCCGAGGAAAACGTTCATGAATACGGCCTCAGAACGAAACAGCGAAGAGATAACGTTTATTTTCCGGCAAACACTCATTGTCTGCATAAAACAAAAAAGTATTGTCGGGTATCAGCAAGTTCCAGCGTATGAATTTCAAAAGATTATCATTAGATAACTTTATCAACCCAACAATTAGGTTTATACCTGTCTCGCAGTGAATGAGAAAAATGCAGTCAATGAAAATTTGCAGCGAATGAGAGTTCGCCTCGTACTTCAATTTCCTGTCAGATTTAAATAGTTGAGATTCTACATTAGCTGACAGTAAACGTTGGAAAATATAACAAGAAGGTTGACAGGCATCACATAGAATGCAGTTAAGATTTGGCTCACAACGAGAGAATGGCATCCTAGGAAGCGAGTTTGTGAAAAATAAAACCTTGAATGAGAGCATATGCGAATTTACTTTTTTTCGCGAACGCGGATATTTCTAAAATCGATGGAGCGTTGTTGCATACCGGTAAAGACATAATGGGTAGTTGAGAGACCGAGAGAAAAAAGCTTTTCAGTGAATTAATTCATAAACTGCAGTTGTCGCGCTTCGCATTCTCAAAGTTGATCTTAATTTTTGTGTTCTCGCAATATCTGATTTCTTCGTATTTTTCAAAGAAAAAATAAGGTTCGAATTCCTAAAAAGACAGTTTGAAAGAAAAAACTTCGGAAATAATAGTCTACAAATTGTGTTGATCAATCTAGAGGCAGGTTCCACAAGTAAAAACTTGCGAAATTGATTGAAAACGGAAACAAATTCAGCTGTTTTCTCGTAAGACAAAAAACGAAAGTATATTGACTCTGAATTCTAAATTAACGAGAATGCAGGAAAAATGAACTTAAACTTTTGTTTTTCTTCAGCAAAAAACCTTATTTAGCGCTAGTGACCTGCAAAGAAAAAATCATGAGAATTAGGAGTTTCGATCGAAACAGCTGGCCTCGTGGCCGAATTCACATTCTTCCAAGCAACGTAACAGAGCAGGCATGGGCGGAGGGTGTGACTTTATGCAACCGGAGGAAGTCCTTCAAGGACTTGCTGACGACACACACGCGACACGCGACGCGCCCTCGATTAGGCGCGAAAAATTATTTTTTTCAGTTATCTGAAAATTTACAGAATTTTCAGAGTGATTTCGTCAATAAAAAAATAGCTTGTAGAGGAAACACACTTATATATTCAAGATAGCGTTCTATTTTAATTGAAAGTAAAAAATTATTCTAAAAAGTGCGTCTAGGTTGAATGCTTTCCAACGCGTCGCGTGTCGCGTCGCCTGTCGCATGCCCTTGTCAGCAAGTCCTTGAAGGACTTCCTCCCTGTGACTTTGTTTCACTCTCGCCCATGCCTGTAACAGAGAGACTTCGATTTTCTTGACAGCGTCATGTGTCTAACCAAACTTTCAACTTTCTTCTCTCGGCCTCTTCATTCCAAATAATTGATTATACTCACGCTATCAGCTCTGAAAAAAAAACATTTTCAGCCAAGATGCCTACTATGGTAATGTCCCAACCGCCCAAAAACGCAGGAGATAACTCTCAACGGAAACGCCAGAAAAACAAAACTGATAACATTTTGGTTCGTTTATAGAAATGGAAAGAAAATTCTCTTCTTACAAAATTTACAGGCGGTTCGTTGTTCGTACGTTGGAATGAATGATGCTTTCAACATCTACGTTAGAGAGGTATTCTATGAAAGAAATTCTATCGAAAGCGTGAGTAACTTTTCAGCGCTTGGTCTACCGTTCGAATGTGGAAGTTACATATGAAGACGTGTACAACTTTTTGACAAATTACACGAATGACAACACGATCTCACTTCATTATTCAGGTATCCTTACCACGAACTGTAATATTGTGAAGACCCATATATTATAGTGAATGGTTCTTACGTTTCTATCACCACCACTGGACAACTCCATACTTTTTTGAGCCACGTTCACAACGATGCATCGACTTCTTTGTATGTTGAGGTGACAATTCTCCCAAACGTAAAAATATCAATTGAACGTTTTCAGAATCAAGAGCTTGTTTGGAGTTTCACTTCACAAGACCAAAGTTATAAAATTGAAAAACGTGCTCCTTTGGAGAATGTGGATCCAACTGACGATGGAAAGGAACCATACAATTCAACTGACGATGAGGGAGGAGATGGTAGCGGTGGTCGAGTGAGCGAAGAAGAGATTAGTTCTGACCAATATGAGGATGAGGAGGGGAATAAAGTTCTCACGGACGCCAACGCTCCAATCGTGTTCGCAAAGAAGGTCCCAGTAAAAGAAGCGTTTGTTGAGCCGAAGCCGCGTGTGGTCGTGAAGACTAAAGCTCAATCTCCGAATGAAAAAAAATCGGGTCGTAGCGACGGTCGCGAAAAGAACGACAACCAGGAACACCCTGTTTCAGGTAAATACATGAAATAAACATATGTTTTTCTTCAAAATATATATGCAGCAATCTGAAACATCTGATTTGCTTTTTCAGCTACCTCGCCAACCAGAAAGAGATGGACGGGGAGTGAGGCTTACGATCAAATCCGGCACGAACTCACTGATGCCATAACCAATAGGAAAATGGGATCTTTGCCGGATACAATCTCAACCCAACTCGTTTCCATTGTTTGGAATCCCGAGCATCCGCGAGACGAAAAAGTGCTGAGCGAAGCTGTTTCGCTAATGAGAAACAGTGTCGGAACCGGGGTTTTGAACTATTATCGCCAGTTAAAGGACAGATTCGTAAGTTTTGCTCCAGAAGTCCTTCAGCTCATCATACGTTTGCAGGGGCCAGAGAAGACGAAAATTAATTCTTCCGACTCGCTCGAGAAAATGGTTCTCGCTGAGCACACGGTAAGTTTTAAACAATGAGTTACATACTCTCACAATGATTTTATTATTCATTTTACACTTCTTTTTTTTTCTTTTGAGTTACACTTTTAATAATCCTGTACAATAGCACAGTTGTTCAATCCCCTCTACCCAATTAAAAGTTTTCAGCCTAATCATGACCCCGAATTGCTTGTGGAGTTTGTCGATAGCGCAATTATTGCTGCATGTGACAGCTTGGAGTGTGCTCAACATTTAACTAATTTTGCGAATCAGTTCGAATATTTCTGCAGACTCAACAACCGAGAAAAAACAGCTCCTGGTAAATCCTTCTTGAACTGAAAATTATTGAATTTTATTTTTAGATCAACAGGAACGACCTCTTCCAACGCTCCTTGAAATTATAGAACATGTGCACTCGATTCTCGTTTCAGCTCATTTTGGTTTCAATATCTTAGATCCAGTGTTCGTTGGTGACTGTCAATGTAAAGAGTCGATCCGTTTATGTTCTTTGGAAATTCAAAAGGTGTATTCGTCTCTTCTGAAATTTCAACAATCAACCTGCACTCCCCAGCAAATACTCGAGATGAAGCACTTTGTCTTCGCCACTATTCAGAAGATAATCCTTCGATTTGCTGACAAGTAAAATTTGAGCATGTATCATAATTAACTTTCATCATTTTATTCAGAGGGTGTCCAGTCCACACTTCTATCCCGCACGCGTTGCGTGATTCTGAGATGCAAAAATATCGAAAGGAACTTACCTCAGGATATAATCGATGGGTGAATCTTCGTGAGAATGGAGAAAATCTGTTGAATATCCCCCTTGATTGTCACGGCATTGAACTCAAAAGACCACCGCCATTCGCATTAAAACCTGAAAATACAGCTGGGGATCCAAATGTGGTGCCTATCGCAAAAAATGTGGGAGACATGAATTCAGCAACTAATGTGCTCAACATGCCTACTCATTCTATTCAATCATATACCGATAGTTCTATTGACATGGCAAGTCCACCAAAAGCGTTCGGAGAAAAGGGGTCGAAGCTCAACACTTCTGGATCAGCTAATGAAAATCGAAAGGAGGGAGCAGCACAAACGACGACAGCAACGACTAATGTTTCGGCAACAACCAATACGGTCACGACTGGACAAACGGCTGGCGGTGCAGCGGCAACGATCTCGAAAAAGATGAGCAACGAGTTGCAGAAAATGGTTGATGCTATGGTCAGTATGGATCTTTGTTTTCGAATAAGAACACGTTTTCTTTGCTCTTTCCACTCGCGTTCCACTCAAATATTTCAATTTTCAGATGAAGAACGTCCCAAACCAGCACAACTACGTTTATCCGCCACCACCAAAACCAGGTGCAATCCTCATACCCACCGGAGGTTTGGCCCGCTGTCGTTGTTCGAAGAACTGCCCAGAAACTTTGATGGAACCAGCTTACGAATACATTGAGCGGTTCAATGAACCACGTCAAACAGTTTGGGAGAAGACCAAACAAAAACGTCATAAGAAAAACTGAAAAGCCAATAGATCTTCTGATATTCAAACAGTCACTTTCAGTATGGCCTTTCCTTTCTTCAGTTCAACTTTTCTTACTTTTTTCCTGGTCACTATTTTTGATCCGATTCATCTCTTGTTGAATGTTTACAATCCCCGTAAAACCTATTTAAAGACCCGTTTTTTCTACCATCCAAACCCATTTTTTTTCGCTCTTTGCTTCTTGTTTTATTTGTCCGTATGATGTCGAATATAGTCCCCACTCAACCTATTCCAGGCTGACTTTATTCTTCTTTCATAGCATAATCTGTGTTTCCCCAATATTTAGCTTCCACTTCTTCCCAAAGCACTTTTTCCATTTCTTTGCCGTTGTTTCCGCTCTCTTCGCATCTCTTACAATCATTCTTGTGAACTGTGCATTGGAGTACTCTTGTGAACGCATTGAACATTTTGCTTAGTTGTGGGCACAACCAAGTATTTTTCTATCCCTTCCCATTTTCGTAATCTCCCGCATTGAAAATTCCCATTATAAAATTCTATGAGTTAAAAATATTATAAATGAAGCTTTTCAGTATGACAATTCATGACAACACATTGCGAATTGTGATCGGAACCAAAACCGTTGAAGGTACGGCAAAAAAATGCTTCTATACTAGTAATAAAATTTGTTTTGTGAAGACAGAAAGTCTAATTTCAAGGTGGCAGGGCTCATTCGCAAAGGTATCTTCAGTTTTGTTGCATTCGAAGTGACGGCAGCTGCACTTGGATTTGCCGCATTTCGTACTCTCAGAAGAAGTGAAGAGAAACGGAAATACTTATACGTCAATTGGCCAAATCTTGCATCCACCTACTATTGGGTCGAGGATTCAATCTCTTTTGGACAACTAACTGTTAGTTTGACTATTTTGGGATAGTTTATGACTTCGAGAGTAGTTCTTGGAAATGGTAGTTCAATTAATCACTGTAGTGGACAGATGATTGGGAAGGTTTTTCTTCACCGTCATGATTACTGAAGAAACCATGCAGAAATTATAAATTCTAATAGTTAACCGCTCGGTGACTTTTTTACTATAAAAAATAAATTCCTGAAAACATTCATTTGTTCAACTTCCAAACAACTAGATATATGATCTCTTCTGTGCAACAATATTTGCTCACTGTATGCTCTAAATATTTTCCAGGGAACACGTCTCCGATTGAGTGACCAACGTCGGTGGGCCCAAATCGATCCACAATCGGAAAACATCGAAACAGACTAGTCAATGGTATCCAAATCACAAATCCAGACTGGCATTCTGGGTGCAAGTTTGATGATGGCTATCACGTGTGGATACATCTACGAATATTGGCAGAAACACAAACCGCCACCAGAAATTCCGATTCAAGCATGGGATAAATATGTGAAAATTCAGAGAGAAAGTGGTAAAGATTATTAGTTTCATAGATCAGATGTTTTGTTATTTCATTGTTGTTAGCTTTTGAAATAAAATTACGAGTCTTGTTTTTGATGTTGATTTTCCGGCTAGATTCCGATTCAAATGCATTCTCTTTTCTCCATCCATATATCATAGTCTTCATAATAAATTCTCAGATGTCCCAAACAGGTCCATTCATCAGAGTAACCACAGTCAGTGCGCCCTTAAAAGGTTCATTTCCGTTGGATCATGAAGGAACATGTAAATTAGAAATGCTCAAGTGAGGAGAGAGTAATATGCTTACAAGAATCTATTGATATATTGCAGTTACATGGTTTGTCTACATGAGAAGAAACAACAAAACAGTGAATGCCGTCATGTTGCTAAAGATTATTTCGAATGTCGAATGAACCACGGACTGATGGATAAGGAAGAATGGCAAAAACTTGGATATGGCGATTCCAAACAGATCTCACAGTGATCATATCAATTCCGCTTGTGAACCTCGCAAGCTAGTAATAATAAATCATAGATCCAGTTCTTTGTTCTTTGCCTTTTCTTCTTTCTTCAAAAGAATAAACATGTTAGAAATTTCAATACTTCGTGTTTCTCCATTCTTGATAAAAAGAATGACGGCGGCGACCGCGGTGCCGGTTGGTACCAGGGACAGCCCCGTTTGGAACAAACCGTTATCGGATGACTCCCGGAGCAAATAAATGATAAGAGTAGAAAAATGAGAGTGATGATAAAAACATATGGGAAGATAGATTTCTGAAAAAAACATTTTGATGTAACCGAATCGGACAACGATTATTCTTTCAACGCATTTCTTTTTTCTCTCTTTGAACGCAATAGATCACTCTATCTCTAGAGACTGACTTCAAGTTCTGTATATCAATTTGCAAAAAGAAGAGATGAAATTAATGTTGAGAGTTTTTTTTTCTCCTTACTTCAAACTTCATTTAATAAATTTAGAAATAATATCAAAATTTTTTTGATAATAAAAGAGAAATGGAAATGTATAGATTTGCGGTCAAAAGAGGATTCTCAGAAAATCAAAAGTACCAGTAATTCTATGCAAAGTGTGAAAACGGGAAGAGAAGGAGAACGTGATCTACACGGGGAGTTGAGTGAAGTCATGGGATACGGTAGCTGTGGAGGTATACGGTAGTTCAAACAATTGACGACTATTTGCGGGGGAGACACGTGAGAAATCGATTAGGAATTCAATACAGACAGTTGAGGATGAGGTGATGGTAAAGTGGGAAAAACGGGCTGTCTAAAAAAAAGTACAGTAATCCCAGTTAGAAAGTTCAGCAGATATTTTTATATTCCGGCTCGAATTTGATATTAGTAATGTTGGAAACAGCTGAAGGTTGATGTGCAATGACGACTGGATCAGGTATTGTTGAAGGTGGTGACGGCATTAAAGTTGGAAGAAAAGTTTGATATGATGAATAGAATCCTTGTCCTTGTTCGATATAATAATGCAACCTCATTTGAGAATCAGCGAGACGTTCTTGCAGTACTTTAACCTGAAACTCAAGGAATAGTTTTGGATGAATGTTTTGTTTTTTCTCTACTTCGTTTCGAAGAATTGCATTCTCCTGCTCCAACTGTGTCTGAGTCCTGAGTCGTTTTGCACGACAATTCAACGCATATCCTCTGTTTTTCAAAGTTCTTCTTTTCTGTTTCCACTGCATCACCACATGTCTGTCTTGACCCTAAACATAAACCAATCATATCTTCTTCTTCAATAAAAATTAAACTAACCATAAGTTTTTGATTGAGCTGTCTAACTGAAATCTGAGCAAGTTCTTCATCAGAAAATTGATCGAAAGAGCGTGGACTCGGAGATCCGGATTCTCTTGAAGAGCTGACAGATCCAGCAGATGACACTGGACTCATTAGCTGTTGATTGTTACTCATAATGGAGTGGCTTGAGACAATGCGAGCGGTTGAACACCACGACTTCGCAACAACTGAAACGTTTGCAGATTTTTTTGAACACTTTTTCTTTTTTTTTGGTTCAGGGGAAATGGGCGGAGCCTCGAACCTGGAGTGACTCTGATAAGCGTGTAAAGAAGGAGGTGTTTCAGGCAGAACCAAATGTAAACATAAGGAGTGACAAGGGACAAGAGTCGGCGGAAGCAAGCACAAAAGCCAAGATCACTGTGATAGTTTTGAAGAATCACAAGTGGATTCAATGGTATTCACTGTGATCTTGTCTTGGAAAATAAACTGAAAACTTCGAGCAAAACATAACAAAATTTGAATGAGTGAATCACTGAACGCAGTACTTTTTTCTGCAAAAAGACCTGTCTAGAGAAGTGATTTATCATTTTCGGATGCAGATCTCTGATTATGAGTTTCGTATTTATAAAAATAATGACAACTTATGATTGTTTCTAATTTTTTGAAAAATAGTTCTCATAAAGACATTTTCTAGTCTAAAAACACTCTGTGTTTCAGTGATTCAGTGTAAAACTAAAGATTTAAAATCAAGATGAAGCTGTTCAAAAAGTGAAAAAAAGAAAGAAAACAACTTTGAACCGACAAGAGAGAAGGGATAGATAGCAGAATGAGAGGATCTCTGGTCTGAAAATAATTATTAATTCTTAGAGTCAACACCTATATCAAACTAAGTATCTACCATCACACTAATCCCAACTAGAATATTTCAACTAACCTGTTCAAAGTTGTCTTCTTGTGGTGGTGCAGTCGGTACAGCAATAACTGGCACCACTGGAACCATCGGAACCAATGGGACAACTGCTTTTCCGGCGACAGTTGATAAGACAGTTCGCATGCTATTTTCAATTGAATCTGCCAATAATGCTCCTACCTCATCTTCTGCTTCTTCTAATAGTAAATTTGCAGCTGATGAGTTTATTTTTTCATCCTGAAAAAGAAGACAATTTAACTGAAAACATTCAATCATTTAGTGACCTGATATCTTCTACAAGCATCCACTAATTGCTGAACATCGTCATCTAAACCCTGTTTCTTTCGACCCACAATTGAAAAGCTTCGAGCAAATTTACTAGCTGCTGAAACAGTCAAAAATAGAAATTCTGTATTCATTTTACAAATCAATTACCTTCAGTTTGTGTAGAAGCATCTGTTGAATGTGTACTTCCTCGTGAAACAGGTACATGAACAGATGCTGTTCGAGTGACTCCGCCTCCCATACTGGATGATTTGCTGGAGAATCTTGTAATTTGAGATTTTTTGAAGTTCAAAATCATTCACAATTAATCTAGTTAGTTTATTCGATTCTCACTTATCCTAATTAGTTTTTTTGGTATTTGAAATACGTTCAATATGTTTTTCAAACCGAAAAAAAACAATCGCTTTTGCAAAATTAGAAACATTTTACTTCACTATATGCTTTTTTACCTCGCAGAACCACTTTGAACCGATGTTCTTGCCGTTGTTTTTGATCCGAGATGTTGTTGTTTACTCGTACTATCATAAGCTGCTTGGGAATTTCCAAAATGACATCTGATGAGTTTTGTCGTCGTGTAAGACGCTCTTATATTCTTCTCTGGATGCATCAGAATAATGTACAATTTGGGGAAGAATAGAAGTGCAAGTGCCACAGATGCAGACAAAGAATATGAGAAACTCATAACCAATGCTTTGTGAGTTGTTCCCATGTGAAGAACGAGGAATGCTATCCAGACAACAACTGTACAGTACCTATAAAAACATGAATGTTTCACAGTTTTGTATCAAATTTCAATGTAATATTGGTTTGGTATTCAATATAACCCACATTGTGAATCCGATGAACTTTGCCTCGTTGAAATTCTCAGGTAAATTTCTTGTTTTGAATGCATAAAGAGTACACAAAGTGATCAGAAAAAAATCCCAGAAGAATGGAATCAGGAATGATTTTGTTTCCGTATCACATTCCAGAATTAGTTTCCGAGGCAATGCGTACTTTGCATACGTTGCATCCGGCCAGTCACGCATCAATCCGACGCCTACTATGACACATTGTACTGCAACAAGGATCCACGTGATGACTACCTAAAACTTCTGTTTGTAAGCATAGTTGTAAAAGTTTTCAAAAAGCATACTAAAGTTTTTGGGTACTGTACTAAAAACCATTTTCAACGGCTGATAGCCTGGAAAATATCTGAGGACTTTATAACCTCGTGACTTTACAAACAAGTTATACAAATCTGATTCCAAACTAACTTGAGAGAATGTAGTCAAGAATCGTGGCTTCTTCGTCAAGATCCTCTTTTTGCTTCCTGCCAATATCCTCGCTATTCGATTAGTCTTTGTGAGAAGTGCCGAATAAACGACAGCAAATGCAATTGGTGGAATCACTCGAGTTATGAAACAAGAAGATGTTGATGGAGTGGCAAGAAGAGCGAATGAAACAGCATAACAGGCAACAAGACCCGATAGAATAATGTAGGAAAGTTCTCGAGTTGTACTCTTGACAACTGGGGTTGAATTGTGTCGAAGGAATACAACCAATGTGGCTAGACTTGTTATGATTCCAGTTACAGCCAACACAAGAGCCAGAATATGTCCGAAAGAAGTCCAGGAAACAACTTCTGGTATAATATCTTCGCATCCAGTACGATTTGCATTTGGCCATGATCCAAGAGAGCAGTTCATACATTGATTCGTTGTTTTGTTAACATATTGAATATCCAGACATGATTCACAAATCCAGCAACAAGCCATCGTTTCTCTTTGCTAAAATAATTTATATTGAATCTTTCCTTCAGATAGAATTAAATACCCTTTGTCCAACTCCACATGGTCTACTACAAACACTCTCCGGTAAAATTTCAGTTTTATCGAAAAACATTGATTTCGCAGTCATATCCAATTCTTCAACTCCATAATCATTGATTGATTTGAAAGATCCAACTTCATTATATGGATTATCAAGATCTTTGGTTCCAATGTAATTCAGAATATCATACCTGGAAATAAACAATATTCAAATCAAGATTCTCTCAAAAAAACAACAAACCAAGCTGGTGGATCTCCATTTCTATCGAAATAAACAGGCTGTTTGAACTGATCACTGTATGTTACATTCAGAAGATATTCATACAAAAGTGTTCCATTTCTTGACAACATTTCTGTACACAGAGTGGAGTTGTCTCTGAAAAAAACATGATTTTCTCAGAATTAACGCTTTTATGTATTTACCGACACCTATCCTGATACATTGCTTTCAGTCCCAAAGCAACAACTCTTATTGAATTGATTACTTGTGATAGTTTTGGATCTTCTTTATATTGTTCATCAAGATTCTCATCTCCACTACAGATTCTGATGTTTTCATTGTTTTTATCTTCTTTGGAAACAGCAAATTGACAACTGAAATAGAGTTTAAAACTATAATTTATTAAAACAAAAGACTAACTTGAACTTTTGTTGCCAGAATTCTCTAAACCACGGATTCATTGTGTTATTTTCTGGATGAAGAGCAGTGTAATACTGTCTGAATCCTGGGATTTTTGGAGCATGAATACGAATGGAGAATGATCCTTCAGCTTCTTGTTCTAAATCTTCAACGACATCATTTCTATCAGCCCATCCATCTGATCCAATCCATTGAAACCTTTTCATCTGCATTTTTCCATCGGCTAAATGTTTTTGAGCTTTAAAAAACTGTCTCATCGAAGCTCCTTCACAAAAACAAACAACGACTTGAGGTCGAGAGTTTTGAGAATCCAATCTGGTTAGTACTTGTCGATATTCTTGATCACTTGCAAGAGTCTTGATCTTCTCAGAATATGCAATACAGACAGAAGATGATCGATGAGCAATTAATCTTTCGAGACTTTCAAATCCTTTTTCACCATAGTTACCTGAAAAAGTGGATTCTTTGTTGCTTTCCTTCCATCAACTAAGAACTTTCAACTGTTCCACTTATTCTTGATCCCTTCCCTCCTTCCAAAAGTTACTCGACGTCTTTTCCATCGTCAGCAGTCTTCAGAAGAAATATCAACGTCTACTTTAGATGCCAACCAATTTAATTATTTTTCTCTTTTTGCACAAGCAAAAATCCCCATCTCCTCCACCCTCAATTCTTGAGCTCAATGCGGCTCTTCCTCACTCTTTTTTTCCTCTTCTTGTATCATCAGATGGCAAAAACGAGATAGACACAAATTCGATTCCACTTGAAGCACCCGCAGGGCATAAGAAGTGAGTGAAGAAAAGAGGTTAGAAAGGGTTAAAAATGGAAAAAATAGAGGAAAAATGAGGGTGTAGAAAGTGAATGTAAAACTACTTTCATGATTCATTTTTTGTTGAATAATATCATTTGGAAGTCAACTAACAGGCAAGAGAAATGCAACATTCGATGAATCACAGTGGGATATATGAATTAGTTCCAACGTGTAAGAAAATTATCAGTTAAGTGACTAAACTTTCTCAACTCTGATGAAAACTTTGATTACCTGCAGAGTATAAAACAGCAACATAAGTCCAGTTATAATGATGAAGAAGTCGATTAATTGCTTGAGCTTGAAAGACATCTGATGGTACAACACGAAGAAAATAACCAAATTGTTCCTTGTCGGATAAATCGGGTGTGGTGGCAGAGTATCCGACTTGAGGTATTCGAAACACCTGAAATGATTGGGAAGTGATCAATAGGAATTCAAGATTTCAAAAGATTTAGATCAACAGGATATCCCCCATTCTTTCCCAACTTGTCGATCTCCAAAATACCTGAAGTAAGTTCTGCACAGCAATTGTTGATGAACTCTTTCCAGGTCCTATCACTGCCACCACCGGAACACTCTTCTTATTACATCCAGGTGTTTGACAACATGAACATTGTGCCACTCCTTCTCGTAAAAATGCTATTGTCTGTTCCATTGCTATCCGTTCAGTCCAACATGAATCTCTGAAATTCGAAGAAGAAGTGGGATGATATTGTTCTAATCGAGTCATTTACCGTATAGATAAACCTAATTTGAATGGTAGCTCTTCATTCAACTGTTTTACTGTGAGCATTGCAATTTCTGATCTTTGTATTCCATACTGCTCCCATATTTCTCCACAGCTTTCCGATCCGGCTATTTGACGATGAATTGGGAATAGCGCTCCGATCTGAAACACTTGAAGAATGCATCCGAAGAAGAGAACAAAAAAGTTAGGTCTGACTCTGATTTGAAAACAAGTTGAAGGATCATTTCCTACCATCTACGATACCGAGTATACAAACCAAAAATCCCCCTCCTCATCCTCTTTCAAACTGCCCTATATGTTAAGACTACGGTTGATTGCTCTCTCTCTCTCTCACTCTCTCTCTCTCTCTCTCTCTCTCTCTCTCTCTCTCTCTCTCTCTTTCTCTCTCATTTCTCTTCCATACAGTACCTGAATCTCTCCGTGAATTTCAGCCACAAGCATACGTGCCGACTGTTGTACTGTCGTCTTGGCGACGACGTCGACGACTCGAAGCATGAGAAGAGTGACATGACTGTAGAGCATTTCGGGATCTCTTTTCTACACACATGCACTCTCTTCTTTTCTCTCTCTCTCTCTCTTGCTCTCTACAATTCTATCTACCACCTCGCTTTCATTTTCTATTTTACTGAAAAAAGAAACGAATTAGTTCACTTCAAAAAGAGAAAAAAGAAGGAAGTGAACGGAATCTTGAGAGTAAAAGATGTATAAGAGATCCTTCTTTTTCTTACTTCTCGAGAAGTTTTTCATCTCTAATAAGAAAAGAAAAAGAATGGATAAACAAGAAGAGAGAAAGACATATTTATGAGATTTTATAGATTTACGAATAGGTTATTTAATAAAAAACACGGAATGACACGGGTAATAACAACAGTAATATGGAATAAGATTAACACCGAAGTAACAAGATTCCTGCTAAACTCCCGAATAAACCAGAGGGTCAAATTCCAAAAGTATCAATGAGTTCGATCACTTTCAGAAGAAGAATCGATTTGAATAAATCTGGAACCATTTTCACCGGATGACGTCAAAAGTTCTTCAGAAGGATAGAAAAAAATCCTTCAGAATCTCAAATGACATGTGTGTCACAAGCTTCGCCTTGGGAATTTATTCAGCAGGAAAGAAAAAGAACTAACAACCTGGTGGTAGTGGTGGATAACAAGAACCAAAAATCGGCTTCTTCCTGGCAAATATTTATAGACTCAGAAGTTTTGAAACTTTTAAGCTGGAAATGAATATTCTGATATTTATGATTGTACATTTAGAACTGAAGATGTTAAGAAGACTCGATAGCTTGAGTATCGTTCGAATACTAGTGGTGAAAAACTCAGAAATCTTCAATTATTAAACTTGAATGATCATGATTCATGACTTCGAGATATATTGTATTGATGGGTATTCGACTTCTGACGCTTTGAATCTTTTGAAAAAGTGGAACTAAAAAAACTGAAAATGTGATAAGGATAGTTCTTTGTGTGCTTAAAAGTCGTAGAGTGTTAAGGTTTGGAACGAAAGAATTGATAATATTATCTGAAAGAAAAAGCAATGAGCATTTTTGTGTTGGTCTTGACCCCTGATAACAAAACATAACTAAAAATCGAGAGGGTCCAGAACGAAGAAATGTAGAAAAACATTGGTTCTGTTTTTCGTTTTTCCCCTTTCTAGAGCAGTTTTCTTCCATACATTTTCAATTATTAGTCTCTTTTTTGCTCTCCTTTCCTTTCGTCAAGAAGTCAGTCTTTTCTAACACATCAACTCGGAGCTCATAGTTAGGAATACCGAAAAATAAGTAAAAAAAAAAGAAAGAAAAAGAAAAAAGTAAAAAAATGAGAGGTGGGCGGACATAGTGAAAACAAATATAGGCAATAAGGTATGTGTGGAAAGACAAAAAATGAGTAAGGAGATTTCAGAAGGACGTTCAGTTCTTTAAAGATTGCCGGATGTCTTGAACAA
>GL379975.1:103585-114433 GCA_000143925.2 Caenorhabditis brenneri
GAAGGTTTCATGTAACGTTTTGCTCGCGGAGTAGCTCTCAGTTGTAAGCGAAAAAAATATTAGGAAAAAAAAGGACCCTCCCCCCCCCCCCCTTTATAGACCGAATGAAGAAACATCGAAGAGTATATTGCTATAGGTACGGTACTTCAAGGCCCGAAGTGATACGAACACGTGATATTTTTAGACATTCAAGCTCTCTCTGATTGCTGTTACGTAACACGTCCTTCTCAAAAAGAAATCCCGCTGTGCCCCGAAAAGAAACATTCTATTGTCTACTCTCTGACCTCTAAATATTAGACTATTACCGTAGTAATAAGCCGACAAAGAAATTGGGAACTGAAAATGTTTTGCTTCTGAATAATCTTGCCCTATTTCTCACTCTAAAATGAATCACAGTTAGAAAGGTCCCCCATTGATTTCGAAGAGAAATTCAAAAGATCCCTTTCACAAGTTTCGACCCAATTCTTGCTGGGTTACGTCATGTGAAAACCGTCTAAGACGCTTTCCTTTTTTCATTCAATCTCGTCATTTGTGTCGTTGTCGATCAAATTGGCACGTTAGAGTGAGGTCTTTCTCTTCCCTTCTCATCTTCTTTTCTTTTCGGGAGAGTTATTTTGTGTTCCGAATGACCTAGTTGCCAGTTTATTCCGAGAGAAATGAGAATAAAGAAAACAGCAAAAAGAGGTCCCCGGTCGTTGGCGCCAAGGTCAATTTGATCCTATGTTCATCCCGGTTTCCTTTGTCTCGCCGTTTTCATTTTTATCCCCTTCAAACATCCAAAGACAGAAGAGAATAAGGTGAAAACAGGTGATATCGGTTATCAGGTTATCATCAGAAAATGAATGTAGTAAATGAGGTTGAGTAGAACGACACCGTAATTTGAAAAGGATTTTCGCTGGGAATAACAGGGATTGACACAATAAGTTTATTTTGAGTCGTATCTTCAGGTTTTTAGGGAATTTTCAACCATTTCAGCAAATTTAACAAGGTTCTAATGATGTTATCTGATACGTTCTACAGTAATCCAACGTGTGTTGACTACCTGCTACTAAGCTTTAGAAGTTAGAAGTCTGTATTTTCATGGTGGAAAATTCAATAGAAACAGTCTCGAGACCTCATTTTCAGGTGTTACAGATCGTCCAAAATAAGAATTGTGAGATCTCGAAATTTTCGAATAATGAATGAACAACATCGTTGCCTCAAGATGTTGAAGGTGCGGAAAAACAGTTAATGTCATTTTGATAGTGACAAAGATCATAATTAATCGAAACAATACATATATACATTTCTATAATAGTCTATTTCTCTCTTTCCATCTTCATCTCTCTATAAGTTTTATCCTCTTTTCTCTCTTCACGGAATTCCATTTTAACACAACAATGCGCGGGGGGTACGGTTCTTCATAGTAATATCCTTCCGTTGTCGTCCCGATTCTCTCATCTGAAGGCCATTCCTCCTCCACTTTCAACCTATTACCTCGTTTCTTTTCTCCTTTTTTCTCTCTTTTTCATATCGAAATCTTTTCTCCTTGGATCTCTCACTTTTTTCCTAATTTCTCTTTTTTCCCGAAATCTGTGCCGTTTGATCGTCTGATCGTCAAAAATCTTCATCGCCAAGTTTTTCGATTTTCATAGTGATAGTGAAATCGAGAAAATGGATTTCTCTCAGTTTTTCCATTTTTCCTTTTAAGACTGGATCCTACATTCTTGATCTCGTTTTTCTTTTCCAATATCTCCAATTCTCTTTCTATTTTTCCTCACTTTTTGTTCTATCACTTATCATAAATAATTCTCGTCACGAAGACTTCCAATTCTCTTTGAGGTTTTTTTCAACTGTGAAAAAAGAAAAGATGATAGACGATTTGTGATGTTCCGACTTTCAAACTGAACTGTCTACTTACGTTTAATTTGTACTGTAGATATTACACTTTCTGTCAGAAATACGAAGAATTGGTGAGAGTAGTAGAAGACGTCACACTCCATTTCTCTTTTACTTTTCCCCAATTTTTCAGATTTCTACCTAGACACCCTATTTTTGTTTTTACAAAACTCTCTCTTTATCTTTTTTGCAAATGAAATGAATGACCTTTACAATTGAAATCGTTTGAGTATTGTGACTTGTATAGTAGGAATCCAGTTTTTTCTCTCTCTGATTCCACTTTCAATTTAATCTCTTTTCCATTTTTTCGTTCCAAATCTTGTTTTAACCCCCCAAAAATCTGTTCATAAGCGAATATGTAAGCTTTTGAATGAATGATATTACGCTCTGCGTAACTTTGAATGTTTCAAAAGTAGTTCGATTGTTCCATAAATGGTACGATCTCATGAAAAAGATAGAATCTCTCAGCTTTGATTTGAAGGTCGTGCACATTCCATTACTGTACAAATTCTTTGATTACGGTACAAACTTGAAATTTTATGATACTGTTTTCTGCTAGTTGGGCTCATTTGAAATGAAAAATAAAACTTATATGAGCAGTTTTTACTCATTAACTTTGAGTTTATAGAAGATGCCGTGATAGATACTGTTTAGTATTATTATACTCTATCGTTAATGTAACCTTACAAGGGAACTTTCAGACATGGAAGTGAAGTTTCAGTTAGTGAGATGTACCATCTGATTTCTGAGTATTTCTGAGAGTAACAAGAATTGGAGGTTGTTATTACCTCATCCTGAGAAACTTCATCTTTTCGAATAGTGTTCACACCCACGTGGATACTTCCATTTTCTCTTCTTCCTCCAATTTTCGATAGCTGTAAAATTGCGGCCTGGCGACCTTCTTCTCCCTCTTTTCCCCCCACCATTATTCTCCGTGCGCAATGATTCTCGTCGTCGTATTCGCTTTTCGAGCGATTTCACCTTCGTACCAGTCGGTACAGGTCGATGAGCGCACCGCCTCCACCGATTTCTTTTTCCTCTTCGTTCGATTCTTTTACCACCCGTGAGAAGGTGAAGAAAGAGATGGAGAAGAACAAGAAGAAGACGTTGTGGTCGAGAGATGAAGAAGTATAAAAAGAAAAAGACATTGTACAACAACTTGACCCCCAAAAATTGTGTTGAACGAGATGGAAAATAAAAACGAAAAGAAGAAGAAGAAGATGTGAACGAGGAAGATGGAGAAGGGTGCAATTCATCTCAGGAAGAATAAAAAGAAGAAGAAGGTGTTATAATAATAATTAAAAAGAATGACCGAGGTGTCACTTCAATCTCAATAAGATTTTCATTGAAATTCCGAAAAACAAATAAAACCAGGATTGACATTTTAATTCCATGAAACGTCAAAAAAAAGTGTTCTCAAATCCCTTCGAATTCATAGTTTTCGAATGTTTGAACATGAAAAAGAAACATGAAACACGTTCGGATGATTGATGATGACGTCAAGCTACTGAAGATTTTCCCTTTGCTAATGGACATCGATAATAATGAAATCGAAATGACATCAAGTACTTTTTTTTTTCTTTTTCATTATCATCCATTTCCACATGTCCACCAAGATGAATGAAGGCGCTGAACCTCGTAAGATCCAAATTCAAAAAGCTGTTCGAAATGGCAAATACAGAATCTCTAATCTTGTAAAACTCATTGGTCCTCACAACAAAAAATGATTTCCGTTCCAGTAAACGCCGTTAGAAGTTGAAAAACGAAATTAATAAAGCATGTTGATTAAGAACACAAAATTGAGAAGAACGAGTACAGAAAACATTGCTTCATTACCATTCCTATTCGTTGTTATTCATAAGTTGTATCCCTTCGATTGCTACAAGTAATTCAAATGAAATTATGGATAACAACATAAAACTTCTGTAGGTCAAGTTTTATGAAACGTAACAATTACAATCTATTTAATTTGTTTTCTCACATCTCTGTCTAAACTATTCGTCCCCCGTTTCAAACATTTCAAGTAATCTTCTTTTAGAAAAAAAACGATGTTTTTGTTTGGACGTTCAGTTTCTAAAACCGTACACATCCTGCCCTTCTTCTTCTTTTTCCTTTTCCCCCAATTTCCCTAATAGCCATTTGGATGCCAAAAGAAACCAAAAGCTTCATAGCGCGGCGCGTTCTCTTTCTTCCACTTTCGTCTTTTTTCTACTCCCCTTCTTCAACAGCTTCCAACAAACATCGACGTCTTCTTCTTCGAAGGACTGGAGACGATCCGAATCACTATGGCGGATCTCAACGGCCGATATGCAAGAACAGGTCCAGAGAAAAGAAAAAGAAGAAGCTTCTCTCTCTCCTTCTTCTGTCCAGCAGCGTCCATTATGCAAGAGAGTGCGCGAACAAAACGAAGGGAGAAACCGGTCCCTTTCTCTTTTTCTCAATTTCTCTCTTATTCTTATTATATCCAACTGATTTTCTCCTCTCAACGCCTACAACTCTTCGGAAGACCACCGTCGAATCCGAATCCATGGATGAATGGTCGTCGTTGTCGCCCGCGCGACTATTCTCGGGCGGCGCCATGACTGACCGTCATTCTGCTTCTCTCATTTTTTAATGCTCTTCATACAAAGTCTAGCATCTACCGTAATCCATTCTCTTCGCTTTTTCTTCCAATTCGTCCTCCTATTCTACACCAAACAGTAGCAGCTATTTTCTCTCTTCTATCCCTCTGTAAATACTATATTTTTTGAATGATCTTCTCTCGATTCTCCCTTTTCTTCCAATTTTTGATTTCATATTTACCAAGCTACCGTATTTCCCATTCACCAACTTTCTCACCAGATTTCCTATACCCTCGTCACTTTTTTCTTTCGGCTCCTTTTTTGTTTCTGAATCATTCCTAACCGATATCTAAAGACAAATAGAAATGACCCCGCCTCTTTTCTCTTTATTTTTTACTTTTTTTTGAACTTTTCTCGTTTCTTTTTTTGTGTCTGTCGATCTCGAACTTTGTCATTCAATTAAAATAAAGTGCACAAAATTTGGTTTGCTTGTTCTTACGGTTTCATTTCAAATGCTTTTTTTGGAACATTGTCAATTATTGAAATGGAATCTTCATATTTCTGAAATCCGATGTGAATACTTATTCCAAGTGTCCCAGTTTCTTTGATAATCCTATCTTGTTTCACTCTTACCTTGTTCTCCCTTTTTCCTCTCTTTCAAATATTGCACAACTGTTTCCCTATCTACCGTAATCATGTCCAAACTCTTTGGGGTTTTCCCTTTCATTTCGTGCTCTTTTTTTCTCTATTATCTCCAGTTTTTCCACAATCTTCCATGATGTCCAAAACCGTCATTTTTCGAGTTCTTATCACATTTTTTGACAATTTCGGCGCCGTTTTCCTGATTCTCGCCCTCGCCTTTTCCACCTCTTTACTCTTTTACTCTCTCGTTCATTGTTTTGTTTTCGAATTTCCAAAATTTTCTTGAAATCAACTCTCATATTTTCTCTTTTCATTCTCATCATTTTCAGAAAAAGAAGAATCACATTCTATTTCTCATTCTCCTCCCTCTTCTCGATCTCATTCCTACTCAAAAATGGGTCAAGGAAGTGCGGATGACGGTATTCCACCGGCTCCGTTTGCTTCTGCTCATACACCGGCTCATTCTCCATTATCTGTCGGTGTTTCCTCTTCCTCTTCATCCACTACATCATCAACCTCAACACCTCTTCCAACAACTTCTCCAAGTGCATCAGCTCCAGGTAAGGCAATATTATTTAGATTACTGTAGCTTGAAAAGAATCTCTCTAAGAAAATGCTGAAGTCATCTAAAGCGAATCGAATCACATTCGTTTTTCTGTCCCCTCATTTTCTCTTTTCTTTTCGATTTCTTATCAAATTTCAATGCTGCCAGCTTATCATTCGTTATCACTTATCATCCCAAAAATATGTTCTTTTCCCTCTTTTAGACATCAAAAAAGGAACAAAAGAAAGTGAAAAAACAATAAAATAGTAAAAAAAAGAAAGTGATTTCAGGTGTACGAGCAAATGAAAATGATTGGAAACAAATTGGAGATGATAGTCTTGCCGAACTTTGTATATTTCATGTTCCAGATAAAGTCACATCCTCGGTGAGTTATCCTATGTTTCATACAGCTCTAGAAGTGTTCAAACAATCATACAGAGTTCTTCTGGCCTAAACTTATGAAGTTCCTATATTCCTTTTCCAGATATTTTTTGATCTATAAGTTGTTTTTTATTTTCTAGTGCTGAACTGAAAATTCACAATAATAGCTCGCAGTTATTGATGAGTCTGTAACCATTCATTCCTAGTCTCAAATTCATTTTTAAAATCTAAATGATTTATGATGCCAGTAACAGTTTTCTGTTCAGTTTGTCAACTGTTTCCAAAAATTCCTGATTCAATTGGAATCAATATCAATCAAGAAACATGTTTTCTGAATCTGACAACGAACTGTTTTTGTTATCTGCGTCTGTTTTATGAAAAA
Source organism: Caenorhabditis brenneri (assembly GCA_000143925.2). NCBI lineage: Eukaryota > Metazoa > Nematoda > Chromadorea > Rhabditida > Rhabditidae > Caenorhabditis > Caenorhabditis brenneri. The sequence goes on from GL379975.1 coordinate 109,974, forward strand.
AGGAGAAAGTTGAATGATACCGAAAATAAAAGTTCTTCAACTTTCATTGTTCCAAGCAGTTTTAATCAAATAATCACATGAGAAATGGAAACTAATCTGTTTCATTTGAACTTGAACGATTTCTTTCTTTTATATCTACAGTATTCAAAACTTATAGGGTTCCAGGTCAACAGCTGAATTCTTATTCTTCTAAATCTCAATTTTTATTTTTGCAGTCAAATTCGAAACGAGCAGAGTGTACACTTCCGATGAATCTCATTCTCAAATCATCGTCAAAAAACCGCAAAAAATCATCAATTTGGTCATCTGATCAAATCCCAAGAGGTGTTCGTTTTGGTCCCCTTGTCGGTGAAATACGATTAACTGATGTTGAATCTGCAATTGTTTGTCCAGCAGAAGCAACAATGGCTGGTGGAACGACGACTCAAGAAGAAGTGCCATTTGATGAATCTCCAGAAGAATGGAAAATATTTTCTCCATCCGGAGGAAGGTTAACAAAAAAGATAAATGTAAAAGATGATGGAAAATCGAATTGGATGAAATATGTGGTAGCTGCAGAAGAAGAAAGTAATCAGAATCTTGTTGCTGCACAAATTGGAGATGATATCTACTTTTATACAGTCAAAAAGATTGAATCAAACACGGAACTATCATTTTGGTTCAGTAGGGATTATGCCAGAAAACTAAATTATTCAACAACTCCATATGTAAGAACAAGATCAAATCCACTAGCCGCTGCTCCGATGATTCCTTCAGTACCTTCAATACCATCAGCTCAACCAATTTCATCCACAACAGCGATTGCTAGTTTAGCAGAAACAGTTGTGGCAATCGATTATTCAGTAAAGAAACTTGTTGAACCAGTCGATACACTTTCAACAGATGCATCATCAACAAGTGATAACGATGAAGAAATGATTGATGTGGAAGAGAAAGAGAGCTGCACAAGGCCTGCACCTGAAGTATCAAGGCCCAATGTTATCCAGAATCCAGTTGTGAGGCCTGTACCAACTAGAGTGTCTGGCTTCTCAGCTGTTCGACCTGCACCGCTAGATCCGTTGGCTATATACAAAGATTACTTGCGGAAATCTTTTCAATTGACAAGTAAGTTCACTGAAACAATTAGTTTAAACTTTTTGAATAACAATGTTGTTTTTTCCATTTTCAACTTCGGGATTTCGTTTCCTATCTAGCGAAAGTCTATGCGGAAAATTGTGTTGGACTCTGAAAAAAACTATCACGAAACTACTGAATTATAGAAATATATTCATTTTTCACTCCTTCTTCATAAAATTAAACCTTTCAGAATTGGCTGAAACATCAATGTTCGCCCCTCCAGTCGCTCAAACAGCCGCCACGATAACAGCGACAGGAGCACGATCTGGACAACCAATCGACGTTCAGCCAGTACTTGCAGCAACTGCTGGTGCTCATTTTGGAAACTATGCAGCTATTTATGGAAGTCAAGATTTCCAACATGAACTGAAACCTCTTTTTACAACTGCAACACCGGGATTTGGTGGAGGAGGTGGAATGGGAGGAGGATTTGGAATGGGTGGAAGTGGACATGCTTCTTCATTTCATCAACTTCCTTTTGTTAATCATTCGGCAGCATCACACAATGATTCATCTTTCAATGGAGTTCCAAATGTAGGTCGAAAGGAAGTAATTCCAGAAGAATTTTGAATATTTTCAGTATGTGCAGCAACAAGAGAATGGTAAAACAAGATATGCTTGTAAGGACTGTAATAAGACGTTTGGTCAGCTTTCAAATCTGAAAGTTCATGTCAGGTGAGAAATCATACAATTTTCTTTTTGAATCGATGATAATATCTTCAATACACCAGAAATTAAATGTATTGTTCTCAGTTCAATCTGTTTTTTGCAGAACTCACACCGGAGAACGACCATTCAAATGTGAAATCTGTACAAAAGAGTTCACTCAGCTTGCTCATCTCCAAAAACATCATCTCGTTCACACTGGTGAACGTCCACATCGATGTGATATCTGTGATAAACGGTTCTCCTCAACATCAAACTTGAAAACTCATTTGCGTCTTCACAACGGACAGAAACCATACACGTGCGATGTTTGTGATGCGAAATTCACTCAATATGTTCATTTGAGATTGCACAAACGACTCCATGCGAATGAGCGACCGTACAGCTGTGGGACATGTGGAAAGAAGTACATATCACCAAGTGGATTGAGAACTCATTGGAAGACAACCACGTGTAAAGAAGAAGATACAAAAGATGTTATGATGTGGAAGAATGGAAAAGATGATTTGATGGATATAAAGGGAGAAATTGATGATGGACCTGTTGGAGGAGGAAACAGTTATATGGATATCTTTGAAAATCCATTGGTAAGCTATTTACGTTTGTGATTAATTGATTCCGTTTGCTTTGGATCTAACTCTATGTTCTGCACCTTGATTGGGATCTCTGTCATAACATACAGTTCTGGTGACGGCCACGATAAGTCAAACCATCTTTTGTATTTTTAACTTCAATAATAACCCAACTGCATCCCTAATTTTATAAGTTGCTTCTAACTTGATATTTTCTAAACTGCTTACTCAACTCACACTTTCTTGCTTTCAGAATTCCGATCTCAAACCTCGTCCACTTCTGCCTATCGAGACTATTTATAATGTAAGATTTCGCTTCCTTCCCCACATAGCTTCTTCATGCACCTTCCTTTTCAAATATTTAGATCTAATTTGCTTGAATTTCAGAAATACACTCTTCCAAATCCATCACTTTTGGGTCAGGGACCAAGTGGAATGCAAGAACAACAAGCCCCGCCCCCTCCAACACCTCAACAGCAACAACAACAACATATGATGTACGGAAACTCGATGGGGCATATGGGACAACCACAACATCTACAAGGACCACCACCACAACATTTCCAAATGGATCACAACGGAATGCAGAATGGAGGTCATCCACATCCACATCAATTGATTCAATCACAACAAGGACCACCATCACAACAGCATCCACATGATAGTATTCATCAACCATTGAGACTTCCTGACTTGAAATCATCACTCATTCCATCTCTCGGTCTTCCTCATTATCAATGATTTCATTATCATATTTAATCAATATTATTCATTTTAGCTTTCCTTGTCTTTTTTTCTAGATTTCCCTATTTTTTGATCTAAGAGATTACGACATTCAATCAACGAATCATATCATTTGCACCTCTACCATTTTAGCATTTTTCACTTGTTTCCTTCCCTTTTTCACTTACAGTATCCTGCCCTTCCATTCCAGCACGAGTCTCCCATAATATTGAATGTATTCATATTCACACAACTGAGTTCAAACGATTTCAATTCCCTCAATTTATCGTTTTCTATTTTTACTTTCGGTATTTGTTCTATTTTGAATATTTTGTCCTCATTCATTTCTCATCGTTTCTCGCTTTATCTTCTTTCAACTCCCTTTCTTTTTTCTTCAATCACTGTCAATTTCTTTCTGCAATTTGGCATTTCAATTTCTTCCAAAAGTTCTGTGATCAACTCTGCCTAATTCCTCCCGTTTTCTAATTGCAATCCATCATTATTTTTAATGTATATAAAACTTTAAAACACCTATTTTTTGTTAACAAAGATCTTCATTCTAGAAATCAACAGCGAAATCAGATCAGAAATTAAAAAAGGTTTTGAAGAATAAGAGGAGAGATGGAGCATTATGCCTTGATCTTTCCATAGTATCTGAAATATTGATCGATAGAGAAAGCATGAATAATTGAAACGAACTTGAATTTGATTGCAGAATTCATGAAGTTGTTCTGAGAAACTGCCTCTTCTCTAGCAATTTTGTAGGTCTCCTGAAATCATTCAGATTACAAATGACTTTTTTTCCAAATTCCACCTTATCCACTTCCATATTCATTCTCTTTTTGTCGATATCATCAGCATCTTCGTAGAATTCTTCTGGTTCAAAAATATCAATATCTGGAACTAACATGAATTTTGTGACTCGTGCAGTTCCATCTTCTTTCTCAGCACACAAAGTAACAGCTTCACTTTTTGCATTCACACTCAATAAATCGATTCTTGGTGGACGATCGACAACTGACTTGACAAATTCAGCAAATGTTTCTTGAAGTTGTTGTTTTTGGAATTGAGATCCAGATAAATCATGATGTTTCTTTATTTCACAACGAAGAATTTCCATGAGAGCTGCAGGAGTTTCCGAGCCATTTTCCAGTTTCTCGTTTAATTCCAAATCCCATTTATGATTCAAAAAGAGTTTTTTGTTCAGAGTGAGCATTTCTTCTTTTATTAGTTCTTGTTGATCTTTTGGCAACTTCTGAATTTGTTTCACTTCTTCTCGGGTCCACATCGAAACTGGGTCATAGGAAGGAGCAAAACGAGCAGGGAATCGTTTCATTGCAAACCAAAGAATCCGAGACCAACACTGGAAATCATTTAGAAGAA
>GL379975.1:117392-130542 GCA_000143925.2 Caenorhabditis brenneri
TGGAAATCATTTAGAAGAAGTCATTATTTGTTCTATTGTAATTAGTTTGTCTACTTACATTTGGATCCGTGTACAATCCTTGACAGAAACTAAACATTCCATAAATGGTAGAAATAATCATTAGAGACCTAAAACGGCTAAATTGACTTCTATGGATTTTTCACGTCGATATTTACCATCCGAAAATGTATTTGCTTCTTTTATCAGAAGCAAGGATTGTGAAAAGCCAAGTAAGAGAAAGAAGAAGAACACCAATGAAACAAAGAACCGTATTTCGACGACATTTCTCAGCAACCCAACCATCAATAACTCCGACATCTCTTTCAATTCTTTGACGAATTTTAAGATTGAACAGTGGACGACGACTAAAATTTTTTTTAATTTGGTAGTTTTAAGATTGAGGAGTACTGTTTCAGAAGAACACTGGACTCAGCAAATGCGGCAGTTGAAAGGACTAAACAAAGAGCAATCCAAATAGCAGAGAGCCATACAGAAGTTGTTTGATTACAGATGACACCGACACAAGTCCAGGTTGATGGAAGATACCACCAATCTGAAAGGAAACATATTTGAACTGAACTAATAAACCGATTGTTGAGATCTACTTTCAAAGACTTACTTGATTTAAAGATAACCGCCAATGCAACAGCCAGTAAGATTAACGGAATAATCATTCTTGGGGCAGCCATGATTCCCCATGCTCGTTTACGTTTGAAATCTCGTTCCCATTCATTCAAATGAACACATCGAACTACTTGATTTGCATTGTATCCTTCCAACATCCATTGAATCATTGCTGAAAACTCTCTCATTTTCTCAAATGGAATCAAACGAAATCCCACCTCCCATGAAACAAAAATGGATAAGAATGAAGAACATTCGACACGTGGCTTGTGATATTTTGAAAAGATACGGATCATTGAAAAACAAAACACATGATGTTCCAAGTGTCATGAAGAATGCCCGTGCTGCTTGGTGTGTTTCTTGAGGATCCTTAAGAAAAGAATACAGAATAAAGTATATGAGATCTGTTACTAACATCTTCTCCGTTCGAAAGATAAACCTTGCCGAGTGATTTAGCGAAGACTGTAATCAACGTCCACGTGTTTGTTTGAAGAGCATAAATAGTCGGAAAATCAATGATATAGTTTCCGAGTCGAGTGAAAAATGGATCAGTTGTATTGGTTACTCTATCCTTATTCACTTGGCAAGAATCCCCTTCATATCCCCAATCACAATCACATTTGATAGTTCCAAGAGTGTCTGAACACTTTCCATGACGATTACACGTGTCAACAGTGCATGAATCTGAAGTATACCAGCAAGTACTCATCTGAAATTAATTCATTTTGTATCTGATTTCGTCCCTTTCGAAAGTTCCGAACCGAGTATGCCTCCTTGCAGTTACACGAGTATCCTGTTTTCCCTTCTTCATCGGTTACTTCAGTACAAGTATCTGTTCCACGAGTTAAGCACATTGCGCAACTCGCAACTAATTCAGAAGTTGTATTCCTCAGTTTTTGAGATGCACCGGCAGCTGAAGCTCTTATGATGAGTGAAAAAAGGATGTATTCACAGACCTTCACAGTTTATTGTTGTGGGATTTGGCATCATATTTCCACGAGTACCACAAGTTACAGTGGTAACTGCCTTCGTATAAGAACAAGTTATGCTGAAAAAAAAAACATATAATTTCTAAACAAGAATTTCATCAAACCGAGTTGTAGTAGTGGTGTCGATAGTTTCTTCGGATGTACTCAATATGGTATTCAGGTCCAGAACATTCAATGCCGATTCCACGTAGCATGTGGAAATGTTACAGTACTCTGAAATCCTAGATAATTACTGATTTGTGTCAATCTGTCTTACGTGGTAAAACACAAATGGCAGAAACATTTGATGTGGCATCTGATATTCCGACTGTCATTTCAATCGGAGAGGTCATTGCAGTCAACATATTGATATCAAAAACTTGTGCTTTTTTATCAAATCTTTCCCGAACTGATCCTCCTCCGTTTGCAAAAAACCAAGTTGTTGATGATAATGAATTCACTTTTGTCTTGAGCAATTGAAGATCATTCAAATTCCGGAGATGCTCCAATGAAATTAAGTTACGAAGATTCGCAGTTTGACAATAAGATAATGCTGATTGATATGATTTTATGCTTGATGAATCAGCAATGAGAAAACAGAGAGAAGTTCCAGCAATGTATCCATCTGGACATTGAATAGCACATGACGGATTCATCGTAGTTATTATGACTGTTTGTAGACCAGATGATCCAGATGAATCTGTGGATGCTGTCCCAATGACATCTGAACCATTCGTGGAAGAACTCGTTGAGTCACTACTTGAAGAAAGAGTTGTAGAAGAATTCGAATCAGCTGCTTTTGCATATTCAGTCCATGGAACTGTTGATTCCACAGAAGATGTTGAACGAGTAGCCAATTGGCTCACATCGACGATGCCTCCTCCGTTTCCAGATGTTGTTTTCGAATCGTCATTACTTCCCGCCGGACTGTGTGATGTGGGATAAGTTATATTGTTTCCAGCATCTACAATACTTCCTCCTGATTTAGTTGTTCCTGAAGATGTTGAATAAGTGATTCGATTCTCTACGTCAATGATCTGTCCTCCTGGTTGTGAAGTCGTTGAAGATGGTGAGGATGAATAGGTGATGTAGGAAGTAACATCAACTATTTCATGTGGAGTAACAGTGGTTGTAACGTCTGCTAACGAACTCAGAAGGTAATCATTGTACATAAATATAATATCAGTAGAGTTCGGAAATCCGGTGGTCGTATCAGAAGACGTACTATTCGGGATTCTGGTATTGGAAGGACTTGTAGTAGAGGAGATTGGTGGTTGGGTACAGTTACAGAACGATTGTCCCAAGGTTTTACATGTTGTTTCGCCAAGTACGTCGATTTTACCCATTGTGCAATTGACAGCTTAAAGTTCATCTGTTTATGTAACAGAGGGAAGGATACTACTCTAGATGGTATTCTTAATCTGATTAGGGTACAAAGTTGTATTTGAAAACCTTTTAACTTACGTAAAGTGGATGATTCTAGGCTTTGAATCGTTGCCTCTTCAGTTGTAGATCCATTTGAGCTCTCTTAAGTTTCAGGAAATAAAACTATTGATCTATTTGAAGTTGCTCACCCAATTTCACAGTTGAAAATGAAAAAATAAGAAGAAAGAAAGGAGAAAAAAGAAGTCGTTTTCGCATTTCGTATGCGAATGAAATGAAGATTCGAAGCGATTTGAGGGAAGGATGGTTCGGGGGATCCAAGCAACAGAAGTCATCATTCTATGTATCCATGGTGATTCCCTCATTGTTTTTTATTTCTCATGTTTCCTTTTCCGAATCGTATGATTCCGAAAATGTTTCTATGGAGAAAAGAGCCTTTCGTATTCTCAAACAAAAACGAATCAAAAGGAATGAAGAATCGGTTCCACGTGTCCATGATATCTAGTTTGCATAATAAAACTCCGGTACAAAATGAGAAGAGAGTGTGGTCAATCAGGCAACTATCATACAATTTCAACTGATAACAGTCGCCAACTGCTCTGACTGTTATAATCATTCGCCTCCGGTCGAGCTCACTGAGCACATTCTTTCCTTTCCAAAAAGGAATCAAAATGCTTTTGTTTCTAGCATTTTCAGCTATTCTTTTGATATCTGCAAATGCAGGATTTGTGAGTTTGTGCAATTTTTTACTAAACAACTGTTTATGCAAAACTAAAACACAGTTTTATTTTCTAGACTATTAATTCAATCACCAACAGCTATTTGAAACTCGGAGGTGGTCATTCAAAAAAAAAGTTTTTATTCGTTTATTGGAACAATCTGTTTTTAACGTCTTCTCTAAAAATTGAAATTAGATCAAAAAATATCCTTTGAAAATAGAGATACTGTAACGATAGCGCTCTTACCCAGTGAGAGATAAAAACAATCCTAAAAATACGAATACAGCTGTTTTGGAAAATAAATAAATTTCAGCATGAGGACTGTCATCAAACTCTCCGAGAAGGACGACTTCGAGTAGAAGATGTTGCAGAAACACTTGCTTCCCGTGAAATCAATCGTCTTCTGTTATTGATGTCTGATACGAAAGAACAAATAAAATCTTTTAAACCAGAGAAGCTAAGTTTTTCTCCGCAACTTCAAGATCTCATCAGAATACGTGATGGACAGCCTCCATGTCCTCAGCCGAATGCTACTATGTTCACGACATCTACTAAATCTACAACAACTGCTCAACCAACAACTACTGCACCTTCAACAACTCAATCGGATTCCACTACAAATGGAAATACGGCTTCGAGCCAAACAACAGATACTCCAAATCAATCTTCATCTGGCGCTCCATCATCTTCAGCTGCACCAGAAGAACATTTAGAAGAACCGAACATTGAATTGAACAAGAAACAAAGCAAAGAGTTCAATCCTAGTAAGGTTTACGTGACAAGAACTAAAGATGAAGATCCATTCTCCTGGTATATGAAAACTCTTCATGTAAGTATTTTTTCACAATTGTATTCACGAACATAACTTAATTCAGTACTACATGAGACGTGAATCTGAAGTATGTAACAATCAAATAACAGATCTCAACTCTATCACTGAAGATCAACTTTTCGGTTATTTTTCTACATTGGCGGCAGCCCATCCTGGACCTTTTTGTTCACTTTGTCATCGTTTCACTGAAGAAATTCATTCCAGAGTTTTAAAGCCAAACAGTCTTTTGATCACTGATGATGAGTATCATATTTCTCATTTACTTTATAATCATTTCCCATCTCCTAAATCGATTTGTACAGCAATTGCACCAGGATGCTCTGAAGATTATGCTCTGAAAGGTTTGTGAGAAAAGAAACACATGTAGAAGTCCGAAATGGTTTTCACATTCAGTTGGTAACCTGACCGAATCAGTCGTATGTCTTGAATGTACTGCTTGTATGTCAATAACCAACGTTCTGCAACATAAAATATTCCTTCAACCTGCAATGCTTGATCAAGTTTATTATTGGCTCCGCGGCAACTTGTTTCACAATATCTGCGCTGAATTGTGTCTTGCATTCCAAGGTTACAATATTACCCTATTTCCAAACGGATTGACTTATGATGGATGCCAGAATGTTATGAAGAAAAAGTTTTATCAACTTATCGATGTGGCTACAGTAATCACACGACCAGAGCGATTCTGCAGTTTGGAAATTCAATGGTGTGAACTGAATGAACAACCAAATGCTCTCCATTGTCTTCGAGAAATGTGCCAGGAGTGTGAGTAAAAACGGCTCACGGTGTTTCAATAAACTTTTTTGATTTCAGACTTCAAAGATACTCCACAGACTCGTTGGCTTTGCAGTCAAATTCCGGACCGACCAGAGCAGGCAGATGCTTTTTTGAACATTCGCCAAGTGAAAGTTCGGAAAGAAAAGAAAGATTATCATATGAAATTTGAGCAAAGAAATCTTCATGATGAGCTTTGAATAAATTCGTTTTTACCTCATTCATCTTCAGAAAGTAGTTCGATTTACATGGAAAAACGGGTAATAATCTAGAGAACATTTTATACTGGATCTCAATTAATCTATGCTTCCTGTTTGTAAAGAATACTTACATCTGAGTCAGTTTATGTTGACTTGTTTGAATCTACAATGAAATTCCCCAAATGTCCCTGACACTTACAAGTCACGACTGTTCCTTTCATTCTCTTTCAAGTACTTCATGTTTGTAGTTGCTCAGCGGAAAATAGTCGTTTCTGTTTCACATTACCTTTCTATAATGCGCTCAATAGTTTTCTTATTGATTTCGTTCGTTCCGCACGCTTTAGCTGTGCAGTGCCAAGTTTGCGATTCATTTCAAGGATATTGTGAATTTGACGGTACAACGTGTGTTGGACCAAAATGTTCAAGTAGGACAGCACCAACACCTAGTAAGTTCTATTCGTCAACTTAGTTAATAAACAACACTTTGAAGGCGGTCTGATACGGGAACAGAGGTTGTGTGTTCCATCGGATTCCCCAACTGGTTGTAGGAAATCAATACTGTGGGACGAAATGGAAGGAATTGAGTGTGTCTGTGACGAACATATGTGCAACTCTGTCAAGCAGTCATTGAAATGTTATTTAACACTGATTATTTTTATATTTTTATTTTAACACGAATAAACAACACCTAAGTGAGCTTATTCAGGGGTGTGGAGGCGGCTAAACCAACCACTAACAAGTAACAAAAAAAGAAGAGTTGACAGTGAAGGCGAACAGAGGGGTTAGGCTTAGCCGAGGGAAAAAGTGCTGAGAGCACTATGGGGGACTTTATTGCTTTTGTGAAGAAGCGAGAACCGAGGCAGCCTCGTCGACCTTTGAGCGGAAAAGCTCGCTGTCCTGGAGCATCATGATCAACTCTGAGTTGTCGATCTCAAGCATCATTCCCGTAATCTTTCCAGCATCCTTGTGTCCTGGGTAGAGCTTTTCGATAAGAGCATAAATGCGCTCACCGAGAAGTTGCTTTTGTTCCTGAAAATAGGAAAATGAGAAATAGAAAACAGAAGTCAAATTTTCTTACTTGTGGTGCAGCTGCGGCAAGCATAGCCGAGGTGAGAGGCTCTTGTCCACCAATAACAATTCCTTGTGGTCTTTGTTGTTGGTATGGCTGTTGATATGCCTGTGGTTGAGCCTTCGTTCCAGTTGGAGCAGGTCTCTGTTGCTGTGGTTGTTGTGGTGGTGGACGTTGAACATTTGGTTGCTGAACTCCAGCATTTTGTGGACGTGGTGGCCCTTGCATACGAATCCCTCCTTGAGCTACCTGACTGTACTGTTGAGATGGTCCACGTGGTCCTCCTTGTTGATTTTGTGGTCGACCCATGCGGTTTTGGTAAACTCCTGGACCTTGAGCCATCATGTACTGGTTTTGAACAGGATATTGATTCTGTGGTCCCCAGCGTCCTCCAGGGCGAACCATTTGTGGCCCTCCAAAGTTGCGTTGTTGTTGCATTGGGTTGGCAACATAGTATCCCGGTCCTGGTTGAGGTTGTTGAGGATACAATCCACCTCCTGGGACATTGGTGTGCATTCTCATGCTGGCAAGACGCTGCATGTATTGCGAAGCGAGCTGGGCTCGACGATCTTCTTTGCGTTGGGCAAGAGCAACATAGAGCGGCTTTGAGCACACCATTTTGGAGTTCATCTCTGTCACAGCTGTAGTGGCTTCTTCTGGTTTCTCGAAACAAACGAAACCAAATCCCTTGGATCTTCCATTTTCATCAGTCATGACCTGTAATTAATGTTGAAACTGGAAAAAGAATCAATTTCAAACCTTAGCACTCGTGATGTTTCCGAAAGACTCAAATTGCTTCTTCAAGGCTTCATCATCGACCGATTCATCAAGATTCTTCACATAGAGATTTACTCCCTGATACTTCTGCATGCGCTCAACCTTGTGCTGCTCATGCTTCTTCTTCAACTCGGCATGTCTCTCCGATTTCTTCTGAGCACGGCAAACATGAAGCTTCAAGTCAGAACCTTCCACAGGCGAATCATTGAGAGCCTGAACGGCAGCCTCAGCTTCCTCTGGTTCGGCAAAAGCGACGAATCCGAATCCTTTCGACTTTCCATCAGAAGTCATAACGTCGCAACTGGTGATAGTTCCATATTTAGCGAAAAGCTTCTCCAGAGATTCCTTGTTGTAGTGGTCTCCGAAGTTCTTGACGTAAACGTTGGTATACTTCTTGGCAGTTTCTCCAAGTTCCCGGTTACGCTGAGCGCGAGGCTGGAACTTTCCTACGAAAACCTTCTTTCCAGCGAGAAGCATTCCATTGACCTTTTGAATGGCATTTTGGGCTGCTTCTTCGGTTTCGAAATGGACGAATCCGTATCCTTTGCTGGATCCTTCCTCATCAATGGCAACCTGTACAACATGAATTCAGGGCGGTTTTAAACTGATCTAAAGGGAATTTTACCTTGCAGGAGAGGATGTTTCCGAACAGGGAGAAGGTATCGTAGATGGACTTATTGTCGATGACCTTGTCAAGGTTCTTGATGAAGATATTACCAGCTCCGGAACGACGCATGGCTGGGTCTCTCTGCGACCACATGATTCTCATTGGCTTCCCGTGGAGAGCCTCGAAGTTCATCGTGTCCATGGCACGCTCAGCTGTAATTTAAAAAAAATGGAAAAAAAAAGGGAAAAACGAGAACTCACCATCAGCTGGTTGTTGGAAATTGACGTATGCGTAGCCGAGAGAAAGACGAGTGGCGTTGTCTCTGCAGACACGGATGGAAAGTACTGGACCGGCAGCACTGAACTTCTCGAAGAGAATGGACTCGTTGACATCAGGATGAAGGTCTCCGACATAGAGTGAGGCCATGGTGTACGATGAGCCGGTTGGATTTTGTCCTGGTTGAGGAGCGCCAGCGCCAGGGACAGCGACGGCGGGAGTAGCAGCGTTCATTTCCATGATTCTACTGAATAATATGGAAGGATGAATAAAATATAGAGAATAAGTTCTTTTTTTTTTTTTTTGGTTTTTTGTTTAAGGGACAGGGGCGAAGAGGAAGACCACTGCAGCGACGACTGATGACACGTCTAAGAAAAAATGTCACAAACTGTCGAGAGAGGGTCCGTGGGCGGGGCTACATGACCCCCCCCCCCCCCCCGATGTACACAGGTGTTCTTCGTGGTACGGCCCACATTTTCCCTTGGGAAACACCCATGAATCTAGCTGTACCCCCACAATCGCAGCGAAACAACTTTTTCATTACGCCCAGGAAAAGTCAGAATACAGAAATTGAAGAATGTATTAAACTTGAAAAAACGGACACACCAAAAATCGATTTTCGAAAGTGGGAAAAAATCAATAAAACTTACATGGTGTTGTAGAATCGGCCAAAGAAAAATTTTTTTGGAGATTTTTATGATTTTTTAAATTTTTATGGGTTTTTGAGCAGTTTAAATTGGGATTTACTGTCCTTTTGCTCAGAGCCAGGAGAACTCGGATCCCAAAAACCGGAAAAAGAGACACAGATGTTTAAAGGGAGGCAATGGGGGTCGGAAGGGTCTCGCCACGAAAAGCGCCGCAAACCGTAGTGATCGCTCCAGTCCACTCGATTTCGGCCCAAAATTGAATGAAAATAGCCTATTGGGGTCTGTGAAACGTTGGTTTAATTTTTTTCTTTGCTTTTGAGTAAAGTTGACATGTTTGCAATTTCGTCGCAATATTATTTTCATTTTGAGACTTGTTCAATATAAACGGTTTTCAGTGTTAAAATCACCTTGTAATTTCTATCTTACCAACTATGTTCAGAGAAGTTGAGACTATTTGAAGTGAACTGATCGTTTTAGACTGACGACGTGGAGAAATAGATGCATTGCTTGTACTGCCCCGTCCTTATTTTTTTTTACGTTTCATGCAAAAGTTCACGTGTTTATCTTCCTTTTTTCAGGTAAAATCATCATGGCTCCAGCTGCTAAGCCACAGGTTAGTGAAGTTTCTCTGGAGTTAAATTTTCGGGCAGAGATGGAGTAATCCGGAGCTCGTATGATTTAATTGAGAAGGAGTTACTTCCCGACTCATTCTGTCATAAGCTCTGGGTGCTCAATGTAAGCGCTCGAGCATTCTCTTACATTGCAAACAGAATTTAAAAAATTTTTTCAGGTCAAAAAGAATGCTGAGAACATCAACTCTCGCCTCTCTATGGTCATGAAGACCGGACAATATGTCCTCGGATACAAGCAGACCCTCAAGTCGCTCCTCAACGGAAAGGCCAAGCTTGTGATCATCGCCAACAACACCCCACCACTCAGGTAATTTGAGACTAGCGTTCACGATAGTATATTTATGAAATATTGTTCCAGAAAGTCCGAGATTGAGTACTACGCTATGCTCGCCAAGACTGGAGTTCACCATTACAATGGAAACAACATCGAACTTGGAACTGCTTGCGGACGTTTGTTCCGTGTTTGCACCCTCGCTGTTACCGACGCCGGAGATTCTGACATCATCCTCAGTGTGCCATCTGAGAGTGCATAAGCTGTTCGTTATTGTTACAATAAATTGTTGAAAACATTTGTTACATCGTTAGAAATTTTATTGCATATCAGGAGGGGCTTTTGTGACTAACTCGATCTGAGTATCGAAAACTATATCTCGTATGGTTTTTTGAATCTTTAACCAGTGAACGCGGTCTTTGTAACCGATTTCTTTCAAGGGTAAATATAAAGATCTACAGAATTCCATGAATTCATCAGTTGGTAGATCTTCGATTTTTTCTTTTTTCGATGAAGGTCCTGAGTATAAATCGTATGTGGATCCTGGAAACATTGTCATGGGTCTCTTCTTCATCGCGAAGTCTGTGTTGACAGAATCCAAAAACATCAGTGCATCATAAAATTTCCACTTCGGTCGAATTACGCATCCGTTATGGTCAAACGTCAGTTTTCGTCGAGTTTTCACATATGTATCTTTCAAATTTTTCCAATGCTTCTCCACTTCCTCAGCTGGAATAATAATTTTGTACGGGAACTAGCACCTACATTCTTACTTGAAATTGGTGGATTTAATACATATTGCGCATTGATATCGTCGACAACTTCCCCAAAAAGCATTTTTCGAGCGGCTGATGTACATTTTTCTCTAGTAGAGTCCCACAACAGAGGACGTTGCCCTATAGCTTGACACATAGCAAGTCTCACGTTATCTGTTACTTGCCTCATAATGTACTGAACTTCTTCTTTCTGCTGCAATATTTTAGAATTCGGAATATATAATAGCTCGAAAGCGAGTTTCATGACCAACCTGTGGAACATGACCCATATGGGACGGAGTTGGAGGTCCCATTGAATTTGATTGGCTTTGATGTGTTTGATGACCCCATGGTTCCATGTTCATCGAACTCCGAAAAATAATTTCAATGCTAGGTTATCAACAAAGAGACGTTTTAAAGAAACTATACAACAATTCTTATGTAATACTAAAGGAAACAGATTTTTTACTATTAGGAATCCTATTAAAATAACTTCTTAGTCTGCACACAAACTCAAACTTCTCAAAAATTTCGCGTTTTCGCTGGACGTCGAAAATTGATCGGTGCGACGCGTGCGGTGCGGCGTTGCGTGCTTGTTGTTGTTGCAAGAGAGTATACAAGCCCTAAAGATACATAATCTCAATTTATTATGAAGAAAGAGGGGCTCACTGGGTGGAAATGAGGAAGGTCACAATCAAAATTATTATACAACCAATATGGTATTGAAATAAAAAAAAAACAAAGAGAACTACGAGCATTAATAGAACTCAACTACAAATCTATTATCGAATATCTGAAATCTATTGGCAAGAATTACTGTGTAGGTCTATAATGAAGTGGATGCTCGCTTGATATCATTGGTAGTGAAGGTGAATGAACATTGAGGCGGCATGTAAATCGTTTTCCGGCAATATCAATCTCAAAGTGTCCAGAAGAAACAAACTCAGGCGAGACACCAAACTCTTTGTTTTCAACGTATCCGATACATACCTGCAATCACTTGTACTGCTGTCAGCATTTTTATACATTAATGAGATTTCCCTCCGTTTTAGCGTTCACTCATATTCTCGATTCCCATAAACTACAGTAACTCTCTTTTCCCACAACTATCCACTTGACATATGACACTATTGTCTTATCCAGCTGTGCGACAATATCTAATCCTATTGTCTGGATACCATTATCGCAGTTATTAGTCAAACACTGACAACTTTTTCCAGGAGGCTAAATTGTGCGGTGTTTTAAAAGACAATTTGGATAGTGCTAAGTGACGTTGATGAATTAGATACAATCTTGAATGGTAATTTATGGTGTTAAAATGATTGACAGTTGAGCAGATGATGTATTTGTAGAAGAAACAAAAGAACCGTTTTTGGGAAAACCCATTATCGAGATGTAATCCTCAGATACCTATTGTTCTTCTTTGGTCAAAAGGGAGGGGGGAATCGTACAAGATTGGAGAAACTAAAGCTCTTTTTGAGACTTCAAATTCAAGCTTTGTTACAAAGCCTTGGTACGGATATAAACTTTGCGAAGTCATTCAAATGATGGTAATTTCTGGCAGTTTTTTATTAAACGACGAACCTGACAACCTAGAGTAAAACCATAAGCAGCCGAAGTGGTCAAGCCAACCGGTCTACCATTTTTCAAAATAGTCTCTCCGCCTTGAGGCCATGGATCTGTTTCTTTGTCGTGTCCATCAACGAGAAGCTGAACGAATCTCTTTGAAACTCCACGCTCCACTTGATCTTCCAACGCTTTCTTTCCTATGAAATCTTTCTGAAAATCAGATAGTATATTACGGTTAGAATTCAAATCAGAACCTTGAAATCAACTCGGAAAAGTCTTCCACATTCCACTGGAGTTACTGTGGCGTTAATATCTTGACCCCAATAAACATAGAATTTCTCTATCCGAAGTTGACGAAGAGTGTAATAACCGGCATGCTGGAGACTGTATTCTTTCCCTGCTTGCAGGAGTTTTTCGTACACGTTTTGAGCTACCTGGAAAAATAGTGTCTACAGTATTTGGTTTTGTGACAAAATTCACTTCGTTAGGTATATAAATAACCCATCCCAACTCTCCACAGTGAGTGACACTGATAGCTCGTATACCAGTAGCCATTCCAATATTAATTTCTTGACACCGAAAAGTTGGAAAGTCATTGCTGCTCATTGACAATCCAGTGATGTCGCCCATCAAATATCGAGATGAAGGACCAATCAAATCAAGGGCTGTGTAAGCTCCAGTAACATCTTGAACATGGACACGTGCTTTAAGAATGGCTTGCCATTTCTTCATCCAAACTAAAACTCTCTCTTGCTGAATTGTTGGAGCCACCATAAAAAACTTCTTCTCCCCTAGTCTACTAAGTGTACAATCGGTAACATATCCTCCTTTTTGATGCTGCATTCCAGTATAAACCGTCGTGCCAATTGGTTCATCAACATTTGCAGAACAGAGAAACTGAAGGTATTCAACTGCATCCTCTCCCTAAACAACTAACATTTTATGTGGTTTCAAAGAAATCTAACCGTAATGTCATATTTGCTAAAGCTGCTCATATCCATCAATCCAACTCGTTCTCTACATGCTTCGTATTCAGAAGCCACTCTT
>GL379975.1:139642-171163 GCA_000143925.2 Caenorhabditis brenneri
CGCATGGTATATCCTAGACGACTTAGATTTTTTCAAACATAATACTTCAATTCCAGTTCTCCGTGACAATCCGGCTATCGATGTACGCCGTAGAACTGCATTCGATACTGCTTCTCGTTATCATCTAATTCACTCTCTTGCTCTTCTCGCTTCTCCTTCGGCTAGATTCCCACTTCTCACAGCTGGACTCTTCACTACAGGAATAATTTTGTTCTGTGGCCCATGCTACCACTACAGTATCTCAGGTGTCGAATCCACTAGAAAATACACCCCTATCGGTGGTGTTACTTTGATTATTGCTTGGCTCTCATTCATTTTGTAACTTTTCAACAGAATTAAATTAAGAAATGCGATAAAATTTCAACTAGTCTGAAAGAAATGAATTTGAATACATATCGGGGTTATGTTGAAACCGTTGAATGGGGGATAACTATGACAACAATGATGAATAAAATAATTAAGAATAATGGAGAAAATATAAAACTTAATCAACAGCGTGCACAAGGGTTGAATGAAGGCACTTAAATCGAAATAAGTGGAACGAGGAGATCAGTCTCTATCATAAAATAGAATGTAACCAGTCTTTCGAATTGCACGTCGTACATCTTCAATTGTAGCAACTTCAATTTCCTCATCAGAGCAGTACATCCACTCATCAGTTTTCAGTGGACCTTTTGTATAAGCCACGTAGTGACCTCTGTGTACTGATTCTCCATTATGACAAATCACAGAAACTAAACGATATTTCACTTTCTCGATCGATTTTCCAAATCGAGCATCTGTTGGATCTTTCTGTAAAAATCGAATTGAATACTTTTAAAAATATCATTTCAAACCATTGAAACTACCTCAGTTGATTCGTGAGTATCCATAACGTCTGTTTCTTCGTAACCTCGCTCAATTTCTATTTTTGTAGGTTTTGTTTTTGAAGCATCAGCCGTATCTTTACTATCCGAATTCTTATTTTTTCTTGGCATTTTTTGATCTTGTCTTTCAGAGGGATCTGATTTTCCAATGGAAATGGTTGGTTCGAAATGTTTATTCGGGTTTGCCAAATATATACTTCCAGCGCAACACAATTCGTTGTTAATTGGACTATGACTTCTCCATCCACATTTTCCAAGGTAGGTGAAAATCTTGACATTGAGCATGCTTGCCATAGCAAAGATTTCACAGGATCCGGACCATTCTCCATCTGATTTCATCGTGTTGACAAATTCTTTGTAGTCAACACCCTCACAGAATTTTTTGAAAATAACCTCATTGTTTTCCAGATATTTAGCTGTAGCACGACGCAGACTTGCGTGATTATCTTCAGTTCCGGTAAGACACCAAGAAATCGCTCTATAGAAGCAGTTTCCATCCGCAAGAATTTTAATTCGGTTCGTTGGAACATCAGACTGCTGCATTTCACGATCCTCTATATTGCTAAGAGTTTCCAGATGTTCTTGGAATCTGGAGTAATACGATCAATTTCCGTAGTTTTTTATGCACTCACTTAGTGTTTTTGTTATTGGAAATTTCCAGATGGCGTAATATAGCGGTAATATCTTCATGATTTGATAAAAACTTGAAGCGAAAGTTTACTTCTTTTACATTTTCAACAATTACGTCTTGAGATTGTGAACTTTCAATCAGATCAGGATTCCCACCGACCAATTTTCGCGAATCAGCATTGAAATTTTCTTTGTTTTCCACGTCGCACAATTCAAGTGATGTTTCGATCTTCTCATCCATCGATTCATCGAAATTTATTTTATTTTTTGATGGGAAATCTCCAATTACTGTAGCATCCACTTCAAACGAGTTTTCTAATCGAAAATCCAGCTTCATCGATGAATTGTCATACAACAACAAGTGGACAATGAGACATCTGAAAAAAAATGTTCTGAAGGGTAAGATGAGCAACCAAACACGTAGAGAACTAACAACCTATAATTGGAAGAATATCAGCCAATAGTTTCATTAAATATAAGAATAACTAACTGCGGAAACTCGGAGATCCTTTCGCTCGTAAATGCCTTATTGAAGCCACAGTGAGGGCAGTTTCTGACAATTCTCGACCAATTAAAATGCTTTTCTAATATATCTTGTATTGAGCATGATTTCTCTCTGAAAATTCACTCTAAACTCAGAAACATTGAATATAAAACAAACGTGATTGGAAGAGTCAGAATGGTGTTAGGCACTGATATAGAGCTGCATGATCTTTTTTGGCATTTTCTACAGTAATACGCCGTTTCCGTCTTGAATTGAAAAGCCTTGTTGGGATTCAGTTCCACTGCACCCTTTTGTTTCACTGATCCATTTTGCAAAAAATCGTGGTTCGCTTTGTTCACATCGTCGATTGCATCTAGAATTGCAAGGAGGTACTCATGAGCATCTTGTTGATCATTGTTATCTAACAATGGATTGACTTTTCCTAGATGTTGTCGTATTTCCGTCAATGTCTGAAACTTGTCTTTTTATTTTATATATGGAGAATGATTAACCTTTTTATCGAGTTCCAGCGGAAATCGAGTTTCATTGTCGGAATAAGGTGGTAAACGGGCGCTCAACGTGTACAAAATGTGAAGATTTGCACGGAACAGTCGGGACTTGTTTTGAAGCTTTTCGTTTCCATTCAGGTTTAAAAAGTATTTGCTCTCAAGAAACTTTGTCAAACGATATAATTGATTTGAGCGGTTGATGAATGATGGACAGGAAGCTAACGCTTGCATAGTCGCATTCAAATAACACGAGTTACCAGTATTGATGAGACTGTAAGCAAATAATTGAAGTTTGTAAACGATATAATCCTACCGTCTATTTCGATATTCATCCGATCGAGGAGAAAATCCTCGGATTGGGGTCTCTTGAGTCTCTCCTATTGAGTTGGATTTGATTTCATGTTTGGTTCCGCTTTTGATTTCTTCTTTGGTTTCTTTGGAGGTTTCACAAAACAAAGGATCACTAAAATCGTTTGACTGAATTTCATCTTTCGTCGTTTTCCTATCATTAGAAGCTAACGAATCATTTGGCTTCTTCACTGTTGACTCCATTAAAACTTCAGGAGGTGGAATGCTGGAAGAAAAACACTCACTTTTCTCTGATTACAAACTGATTGACACAAGACTAAACCACTATCGAACAACAGTTTTCTTTACAATACAACCAACCCAGTTGGAAGAGTGTGATTTCTCAAATTTTTGTTATATCAGAATTTGATAATTCAGTCAAGAAATATTTGTGCGTCTAACGAAAATGATACCTGGTCTGGGTGCGAATAGGTGGATATGTTTTCGAACCGTTGCTAGAATCGTTTCTAGATACATCTATTGGTTTCATTTCTTTCTTCACATCTCGTATCATTGGTATTGCTTTTGGACATTCCGAGGCTCTTATTTTTTTTGGAGGTTCTCTAGAAGACGACTCTCTTTCAAACACGGGCTGTACGTGATGATCAACTTGGCTGGTATTGCTTTGCGAAAACACATATGGCTTTTTTGTCTTTTCTGTTTAAAAACAATAGTATTCATTCTAGTACAGAATCACTCACTTTCTTTTTTCAGTTTCATAAATTTATTGCACTTTTCGATGACCAGATCGATAAATTGTTCGTATTCCGGTTTGAAAGTCACGATTAGCGAGCTGAAAAAGATATCAATTATACATATTGAATTACTTTTAAAGCTAGATAACGGAAATACTCAAATTGAGGTACATGAACTTCTATGTTTCCTAGTCGCCCGTGAAGTGCAAACACAATTAGAGGAGAATCATCACAACTAAAGTATTTTAGGCATGTGCGAATTCTTATGTCATTAGTGCAGCATACTTACACGTGTTCCTTGCAGTGGTTTTCATCGAACAAAATGTTAAGTCCTTTTTTTCCTGGAGTAGATTTGATCGGTTTATTTGCCAATTGGTTCGCATAGAATTTGAACGTATTTTGAGTATTTCCAGATACTGATGCTGTTAATTCAAAGTAATCTTCGCCGAATGTCATTCGACGATTTTTCAATGTTATGTTTCTGGTACCAATTTTATCCCCTTTATTTCTCGTGACAACAACGACATCCATCAAAAACTCGTTCGACATCTGTAAAGTCAGTAGCTAGAGTTAGTCACAATTTTTGAGAGATTCGTTAACACATGAAAAAAGAACGATTCATGGTGCTTTTTCGGTTGAAACTGTGGAATTTTTAAAACCAAATTCCAACCCCGGACAAACTTTCATTGAATTTTTTTAAACAAAAGTTTTGCCGGTCATTATTTCAAAGAGTCACGAAAAATTTATTGTAAAGTTTTTCGCAATATTAGAATCCGATAATCAGCTTGAACCGTGCTACAAAACGAACATAATTAGGATTCACAAACTCAATTGAATTTATTTTATTTAGTTCATACGAAAGATCTAACAATCATAACATAAAAAATAAAATAGAAAAAAGCCTAGAAAAAATAGAAACTGAAAATTTGATAAACTGAAACAAGAAAGTGAGTGTTACTGTCGGTCGTAAAACAATAGATAGGCTTTTGGAGCAACTTCATCGATGACATCCTCTTCGGAGGCAGGACGGAACGTTTTGTCAGAGGAAAAGTGCCAACTCTCACTGAACATATCTTTTATATACGCATAATAGTGTCCATTATCTAACGACTGGCCTTCATGACAAACGACAGCTACAAGGTTGTATTGGATGGAATTGGAGTTCTGTAAGTTTTATATATTTCCATTTTACAAATAAACATAACTTTAATAGAAAGCGATGGCTTCATCGAAATGAATACGGATATTAGACAGTTTTTTTGCTGAATAAGCTGAAACAAACCTGTTTAGTTTTCTCGTTGCAAGATCTTCGTGGATTTTTTCGTGAGCTGGATTCATCTGGTTTCTTTTCTTCTGATGGATCGCCATCAACCTTCCGGCCCTTTTTGATGTCTTCAGAGTCCTGATCATCGTCATCGTCTAGAGGCTTTCGTTTGTGAGATTTCAACTCTTTGGGTTGTTCGGGACTTTTTTTCAACGAAACTACTGGTTCATAATGCTCTTCTTGATTGTTGAGATAAATGGATCCAATATTTGTTGGAACACATTCTTTTGGGGTTTGACAGTTCCATCCAGTTGGAAGATAAGTGTAAATATTCACTTTTAATAGATTGGCTATAGCTGCAATCTCGCATTCAGTTGCCCATTCTTGATCGTACTCCATATTACGAACATGAATTTCATAGTCCCCGTTACAGCTGTTTTCCAGCAGTTGTTTCGAATTTTTCATGTAGTTGACTGTTGCTTTTCGTACCTTTTTGTGATATTTCTGAGTTCCTGTTAGACACCAAGAAATGGCTCTAAAGAAACAGTTACCATCCGTCTCTATTTTTATTGTTGTTCCTGGTTCATCTTTCTTATCCAATTCCATTGCCGGGCTCCGTTGTAAAGTTTTGAGATGTTGTCTAAAATTTAAAAAATGAATTTCTTTTTTAATTTTCAGATTTCAAATTACTTAATAGATTCTTCGTTCGCCGTTATATCCATTTTTCCGACCATTTCCAGCACACTTTTACGATGAGTAATTAGTTTGAAATTAAACGAAAATTTCACTTTCTCGGCTAAAATTTCGCAGTCATCATCACTGCCAGACTCAGCATCTCCAGCTCCTCCAAGCAACTTCGGAGTTCCTGATTCATTATTAATTCCACCAGTGATGTTCTTAACGCCCAATCTCCGAATATCATCAGATTTGCAAGCCAATTCATCTCTGGTATTCAATTCCATGAAATTCCCGTTGAAATCAAAACTGATTAATGAGAATGAACTGAATCTTGAAGTTTCCAACTTCATTGGGACTTTAACCTTACTATTATTCTTCTGGTAAATATTTCTATATCGTTGAAGATTCATAATTAGACACCTGAAAATGTAAAAATTCAGAAACTTACATTTTTCTTAGTCATCAGTATATAGCAACTCACTGTGGAAATGTGATTATACGATCTCTAGCATATGCGACTGGACATTCACATTGGGGACATTTTCTTTCCAGGGTGTGACCTTGAAACGAGGTCTTCAATAAATCACAAAGTGTTGTGCTCTTCTCGTATCTACAAAATGGAATTTAGAACAGTACGAAATTGCGCCACAAACACTCACCTTAGTGGAACTTGCAACATTTCATGAATAGAGGTATTGAAGTTCTCTTTTTTACAAGTGGGGCAATATAGAGACTGTTCTGTTTTGAATCGAACCGCTATATTCGGATTCAGATGAAGACTTGAATTTCCTAGAATACCGGCTCGTTTTCGTTGGCGATCTTTTTCAACGTCTCCTGTCATTACTTCGTCGAAACATCTAAAGACTTGCATCAAGTAATCATGTGCATCATGTTGTTCGTCGTTGTCGAACCTTCTTGCTATTTTCCCCATCCTCCGGCGAACATTTTTTAGAAGCTTAAAAAATAATCTCAAAAAGAAATACCTATAAACCTATAAAGTATACCATTTCTGCTTTATCATCCGAAAGAACTACATTTTCTTCCGATTTGTTCAGCAAAATTGAAATCAACCAAATTACACCTTCCACTACTTTATGTGCTTCAGACAGATTAACCGAAGTGCCATCGAAATTTTGAGCAAAACTCGGCAATAACTTCTTTGGATATAAGCGCCGTAGTTGAGTGCATCGAGATACGATAGAAGGGCAAGAAGAAATAGCTTGCATTATCGAATTGAAATAACAAGAGTTCCCTGTGTTCGGTAGTCTGAAATGGTATATAATTAGTTCTGCCGTGATATTTTAGTGAATACTTTCTATCCGAAAATGTATTTTTGTACACTGTGTTTGGCGGCTTCCGATCCCTTCTTTGATTTGGTACAAGAGGTTGCACTTTTTTATTCTCTGTTCCGCTCAAATCTCGTTTGGATTGCCCCACGGGAATCGATCTTTAAAAAATATTGAGTCTTCAAATAAAATTTAATTTTTTGTCACCTTTTCCTCGACACATCTGACAGATTTTGATACGACTCGTTGTTGTCAACATGCAAATAGGTTTTTACTGTGGACTTTGTCGATGACAAGCTGGAACAGTTGCTGATATACAATATTAAAGTGAATGAGTTCAACAAGTTGATCTTAAAAAGTGTTTATGTAGATCACCATTTTTATCGAAGAACTCTGAGAAATTGTGTTTCTTTATCCAGGATAGGATGTCCGCAAAATTAGAAGAAAGCAGAAGTTACCGAACAACACTCAAAAACGAATTCTCATTTATTGCATTTGAGAGAGGCCAACTTTTGCGCTTTTGAAATTCTGAGCGCCCATGACTGCCCATGACATTTCTGTAGCTCGCTTTTGCTAAGACCAGGTCATACTTAAACACTTTTTCCACTTATTCAGAAAAAATAAACAAATTTGAAAACTCTACAAACCATACCCTTTCATTTCTTTGGGCGTTACATAGTTTGACTCTGGTAGGATTCGGGATTGTATGTCGGGAGACCCACATTGCGTGGTTTGCGATCGTAGTGGGGGATGAATTCTGGAATGAAAACAACATAATGTGGAAATATCATTTCCATCTGAATTCATTGTGAATATACCCGTGACTAGGCAATGGAGAAGAGGATTTCGAGGTAGAAGCTGAAGATGCTTCTGACACTGACCCTCGCATTTGATCGGTATTCGTTAATCTGTTTGAAATGGAGTTTGTTTTCGTTGGTTGATCTGTTGCAGGAAAACATTTCCTTCTTGCTCCCGTATTTCCAAGAATCCTGGTTTGCGGAAATGTAGTTGTAGTTGAATGGAGAGGAGAAGAATATCTGAAAGTTCCTAGCATGAATTTTTCATTTTCCTGAGCTCGCCTGAAGAGTATCTTTTTGGAAAGATTGTACTACAATAGTACAGTTTCATAGCTGTTTCGAAATAATAGTTTGATCACCTACGTGTTCTTTGATGGAAAGTGCTTCGAAGAAGATGAAGACGATTTTTCTGGCAGCTTCCTGGAGCTTATCGGAGAGTAAACACTGCTACCTTTCGTCACAGAAGTTCTTTCGATATTTCTTTTCACCTCTCTCGATGTACATTCAAAAGAATCATTTTTAGAAGATGAAGGATTCGTATGAGATTTCACAGAATATCTTAAGTTATAATGTTAAAAAACTGGTCTCGTTTTTCAAACTTTCATACCTCGCGTAAGATTCTGACGAGTTTGGTGCATCATTCAGTGAGATGATTGGTTTTTTTGGTAGAACTGTATTTTTTGTTGATTCTGAACACCATTTTTCTGAACCGATTTCCAGAAAAAACATTACCATCCATATACTGTTCTCGCATTTTGTTGAACGCCTCAACGAAACCATTATGCTGTTGATGTCTCCTGGAGTTTACATTTAAAAACCTGGAAACTAATTACTCTTTTCAATCGTATATATTCATTCTCCTACCTGTCACCCTCCGTTTTGAGTTTAATCACCAATTCTAAGCCACTAGCAAGTGGATTGTTGAGATCGATTTCGAGACATTTGTAACTTTTTACCTCCTTCTTACTTCTTGAAAAAATTTTTAGCATACCATCTCCAATTTTTATGGCACCATCTGTTACATAGCTCGGAGCCTTGCATTTTCTGTTTATCGTGATATTCTCGAAATGATACATTTCCGCCATCTGAATTTTTTTCTTCTATTAATAAGCATTGAGTGATGTGAAATAAGATGTGACGTGAATATACAGTCGGAAAGATTTAAACGTGAACTCCCTGAATTCTTATCAGCAAAATCAACCTTTCTTTGAAATATTGAGAACCGGTTGTTAAATTGAAGTTATTCCCTAAAAAGTTCAACCATAGGAACGCATTCCGATTCGGATCCTGTAAGTGTAAGCATGAAGTTGAAGTATTTCCGTGTTGTTCAACTGCAGCTCACTAAAGATGGCACACGTCGAGAGCTTCTACTTAGATGCCAGCATCGAAAGCGACGCAGCTCCTCTGCATGTTACCGAGAATGATTTGGTTTGACAACGATTTAGAAAACTTTAAAGGTTTATTTCAGGCAGAAAGGCAGTTCATTATTGATATGCCTCTTTGCGACAACGCGATTGCTCGTATAGTCGAATCGCAGCTCAATTTTGAAAAAACCAATCAAGTTGTGTCAGAATATTGCGTCGAAAATCAACAGCCTTTGGATTCCGAAAATCCAAATGCTATTGCAATGAATAGCTCGATTCTTGACAATCATGCTTACTTTGCCCCTCCGGTCACTGACTCTTCTCAATACGCGTGGAACCAATCTGATGAAATTTCTTCGCATCACCAGTATGCCCCCCAGAGCCCGAATATCTACACGAACGACTACATGACTAGTGAACCGTCTGACTATGTTTACATGTAAAGCGAATAAAATGGTATTGCTGATAAGTCATCAAAACGAGAGTGTTCATAGCAGTAAAACGAGTACTTTGTGGATAAAACCAAAAGACATTCGAATAAAAATGTCAGGATCAAACAGTTTATTAATACAGAGAAATAGTAAGTGTCGTTTATTGCGATAAGAATAATTTGACACTTTTCAAAGGATCACAAGGTCATTCGAAATATTGTATATCACAGATTGCAGCCGGAATATGAAAAAAATGTGTTGAAGAAAAAGTATTCACAAGTTAAATAATTAAGAAATGCACTAAAATAAATGCAATATTACGCTGACTCAGAATCTGAGTCAGCTAAATACTCCGCAAAATCATCCTCGTTCACTCTATTCTCTTTCATCGCTTTGTCCAGCAGAGCACCAATGTCAGCATCCTGAAAAAATTCTTCAATTTTCGAACTTCAGAATGCTCTATATTGTAATGAATTCAAGGAATTATAATTAGATTTTGAGTACTTCTCATACAAAATTTTTGACAGAAAATTCTAGAGTCTAAACAGTAGGGTTTCGTGCTAAATAATATTCAAAAAGATTACCTTTGTGACATCAATAGGGAGTTTGTTGTCTTGATTCTGAACGAATGGATTAGCGGAGGCAGTTAGTAATAGTCGGACACATTCAACGTGTCCTTTGTAAGCAGCAGCATGGAGAGGAGTATCACCTAATTTATTCTATAAGACAATTGTTTTACTTGAGATAAGCGAATTGGAGTCCAACCTGAACAGAAACGGCAACTTTAGGCACTTCGAGTAGCGTCTTCACTGCAGTTGTATGCCCACCGTGAGCAGCCCAGTATAAGGGTGTCGCTCCAGATTTATCGAGCGAGTTTACGGAAACTCTTTCTCGCAAGCATTCTGCCAACATATCCATATTTCCTCGTCTAGCAGCTTCGTGAAGAGGATTTGGTAATTCTTCAACATTCTCGCTTATCACTGTAATATATCACTTTGAAAGTAGTTTTTAAAGATAATAGAACTCTTTCTAATTTTGAATGTAACCGTGTTTTCTAAAAGGGTTCATAAGAGGCTGAAAATTGGCAAAAAAAAACCTAGTATTTCACTTTTTGCAACCACCCATTTGGAATATACAGAAAAACGCTTACCGTAATTAGCGGGGACTAATCCTTTTTTTCCTCCAATGCTTGCCTTGAACCAGTCCTTGTTTGGTTGTTCGTCTCCAACATACATCAGATCACCTTCGCTGAACGATAACTCTTGATCCTGCAAAAAACTGTTTAGTTCGAGACATACGTGGGTACGAACAGATCTAGATTTGAAATCATACAGTGCTCTGTAAACTTTCACTCTTCCAGGCTTGGGAGCTGGAGGTGGTGGAGCGATAGGACGCGTAGATGACATCTTCAAGCTTAATTACATAATTATCTCGTTATTGTTTGGAACTGAACACTGAAAGAGGTAGTAGCATTGTTCGAAGAAACATTAACCGAAACGATATCGTTAATTATGCGTAAACGAAAAGTTTATATTAATTAATTGTACATATTTGAAAATTATTCACAGAAAATTGATAACGATTATCGATGTTATTCTCCTTTATAGTAAAATGTGAGCGGCCCGCAGCGTTCTTCCCGTATCCGTCGGATATGCCTAAGGCATGGAATTGCTTTTGAAAATGTTGGACGAAGACGTTCTTGGAGTAATGGGCGGATGTCAGCTTCAACAAAAAACAATGTAGTTTGTAGGCGACCTCTTGCTTTCAGCTCCTAAAAATCCAACATCAGGCAACTTAATAATATGAACTGCTTACCAGCTCTTTCCAGTTGTCTAAAAGTTCTCTATCAATTCTGGTCAACTGCTTGTTCGACTTTCCAAATATTTGATTCTTTTTCATCAAAAATTCATCCATTTTTTGAACGATTTCATTCAAGTTGTCACGAGTTAGTCTTCCTAGTTGATATTTCGGAATGGTTTTGAACTCTTGATCGGACACTTGAGCGACAAAACGAACTTCATTGTCTTCGGTTTTTTCTGTTTCCAGGTTGGTTTTATCGTTCTGTTTTGCAACTTCTGTTTTCTCATCGCCATGAATAATTTTTGTAGGAGCTTCTTCGTTTCTGTTGTTTTCTGTTTTTATTCCGAGAAACGAATTTAGATTAAGGGGCAAACAGTTAGCACATGTTGCTTCACAAAATTCTTTTAAATTTTCATTCGCTTTTGAAATATCTTGAAGTGTTGATCTGATGTTTTGAATAGAACCCACCAAATGGGCTATCGCTGAAATGTTAATTATCGACTAAATTTGAAAAGATCTGGTTGCGATTGCAAACTTACTGGGGTCGAAGTTTGGAATATTTTCACGATATGTTGCCAATTTTTCATCATTTTCAGCCGCGAACGTATCCGCAAATGAACTCATTATAATAGACAGGGAAGTGCGTGCGTACGGAAATGAGTCATATTCGCGCCGTTTCCATACAGTATTGTCCGAAAGGAGTACACAGTAGGTGTCGGTAGAGCGTGGTTAGGTTGCACCGAACTTAGGCCATGTATTTAAGTTTAAAAGTTCGATCCGCTTCCGCGGATTAAATGAAGGACGGAAGCTGTGAAAGTGGATAGTTGATGTTATAAATAATGTTTAAGGAGTTCGAAATAGAAAAAAAAGATGACTTTGATTTATTTATCGAGGAAGTTGAGGAAGTCATTCGTTTACATGAAGCAGGTTATAATGTGAGCTTGTAATTTTCTCACCTTCGACAGAAATCTCGTTTTGTAGGTAGAGAACAAATATGAGCAGCTGCGAAGACGAGCTCGCTTCATTGATCCATCAAATGTACCATCTACAAGTGCTGACCCTAGTGCTATCATTGACATGGTCACTGTAAGTTTTCGATTTTACAAAGATATTTCCTACTTGAATCCATTTTTTCAGGAAAATATAAAATCAAAAAAAACTTTGACACAAGATTTGCGACATCAAAGGAAAATTCGAATATTAAATGCAAATAACAGCAAGGATGTTTGTAATTTGAAACTCGTAAATATCGAAATGTCACTGATTTTTCAGAATATATCTGACTCACCAACAAAAACTAACACGAGAAGTGTACCATGCGGCATAATTCTAATTCTTCTAATCAGTTTCTTTTGTCTCGTATTTTATTTACGAGCTCCTCCTCCTTGTCCCCGCCCGATTTGGTGAGATATGTACAAATAAATTATTAATACACGAGAAAAGTTTATTGGAAAAAATGAAAAGAAAAAATAGAAGCATTTGATGGCAATGATGAGTTCGATAGAGGGTTTCGGAGTCAAAAAAACTATTATCAGCAGGGTCTGAATAAGTTATTCACTATCGTTTAGCAGGATGGCTTCAAAGCATTTATCGATAATAGTGGATTCTGAGAAGCCGACTTGGCTGCACGATGACAGTCCCTTCCTAAAATATTGAAAATGATTTCTACGACGAAAAATTGACTTACAAAAGCACTAAATCATCGAGAGGTTGGAAAGAAGGTATTTCGGAATCCGGCGTTACCAGCTTGTCGTCATCAAAATTTAGTTTTTGAAGACTTGCAACCTGAAGTTTTTTATTTTGTGAATTCGATATAAAAGTATGATTTGAACTAAAACTAATCGAAAATGATTGAATAGAAGAGGAACGAATTGGAGAGAAAATATGATAACCATATCTCGCTTATTTTTTTCTAAAAAGTTTGAATCCTTTAGCATAATCTCCTTACCTCGGTTTCCTTTTCCGTCTCTGTTGGTTGTGGATACACGGCGAACATTTCCAACTCATCTTTTGGATCCCCTTGATGACGCCAAACTTCTCTTTCTTTTTCGGCAGTCTACAAATTTTTTTCACAGATTCAGAAATTAGAAGTTCATATCTTACTGTGATATTTCGACGACAATAGTGAAAGTGAGACGCTATTCTGTTTCCATTCCATGAACTGAAACCACATTCGCACTCATATAAAGTATTGCCAAACGACGATAAATCGTAACCGAGACGTTCACGATTCATTTCACAAGCAACTTCATCATTGATTCGACGTCCCTCGGTAGTTTCAAAAAATTTCCGTTGGAGAACATTTATTTTGGAGCGTTTCAGCATTCGTTCTCTTTTCGGTCTACCTAAAATTGGTCGTTCCTGCACCTGCCACAACGGATTGAGCGGAGTATGATCGTTAGATGCATGATGCTCTAGTTCTCCTTGACTATTGAATGTCAGAACGCAGTATTGGCATCGAAATTGCTTACAGGTAGCGTGAGTCCGCATATGCTCGATAAACGAACGAACGAAAATATGTTTGCTGCGACGTGTTGCCGGACGAAGATCTTCTTGATACAAGCAATATGGGCATAACAAGGCTCTGAAAGAATGTTAAGAGTGAGCTGCGTGAATTGAAAACAGATGCTCACTCATTGCAGTGTTTTTCAACAAAATGCTCAAAGAAGTATTGGCGAACAGATGTTCGGAACTTGCACTTCTGACAGTTATATGGTGCTTCTCCTGGTGCATGTTTTTTAGAGTGGGATTGAAAAACAAGATTCGTTTCAAGCTGTAAAATCAAATTTTTTGTGGATAAGATCATCGCATTGTCTTACATCAGTCTCACAGATGTTGCAAGTGGTGGCTGGAATCTCATCTCGCAGATGACAGCCACTAACATGTTGTTGTTTTCTGTGGAGGCTGACGAACTTCGCATTACAAAATTCACATGTGCGCATTTTATTTAATGCAATTGTGCTGTCCTTGGCAAGTATTATCACATCTCGCTTTTTCAGAGTAGATTGAATAGCATCTTCTCTATAATGAATAAGTAGTGAAGTAGTGAAAGAAAAGTATCGACACAACTGTAGGGTCAGAAGTATTTTTTCAGAAATGTGTTACTCACAGAGATTCTTGCTTGGTAGGTGGTCCAACTGGTGGATCGTAAGCAAGATGAGACCACACGTGGTTGATAAGACCTACGACTGTTCCACATAACTTATAGCAAGTAGTTGGGTTGTATGAGCACTGGAATAACGGAATATTTGTAATGTTCTGTTTAAGGAGGGTTTGTCGAAAAGAAGGTAATGAGACTTTCACAACATCGGGTATTAGACTCCCCGATAACAACTAGAAAACTGGGGAACGAAATCGATTTGAATGAGAGAAGTTTCCACTTTTCCTTGACAACTTAACTTTGTTTAAAGGTGGTGGAAAATGAAAGTCTACGGGGACTTTTCGGGGACTTTTTTCTCCCCGGCGTTTATAGGAAATCCTGGTCGCCGCGCCTTCCGGCCGCTTAGCGCAGCCGGTAGCACGTTTGGTGATGCACCAGTCTGGCCCTGAGTTCGAACCCACCAGAGGTATCTATTTTTGTAATTTCAGAAAAATTATTTTTTTCATGTTCTACCACCTTTAACGTGCCAGGTCAAAAACGAAACTTTTTACAGTAACTAAAATAGGATTTCAAGTGTAATTGGCCTTTCTTCGATGATGCGACTTCCTCAACAACATAATTTTTTCAATACGCCCTTTGAAGAAATACTCACAACAAATTTTCCTTCAATCTTCTTTGCGATTCGTGATGATCGCCTCGAAGGCTCGTATCCCTCTGTTGCTTCGAACATGTAGTGTCCTGAGTAGATTTTTGGTGAATTCGATTCTCTATTCTGACTTCCACGAGTTCTTTGGATTGAAGTAGACGGTATCGTTGGAATTATAAGAGCGGGGCCCGGTGATGATCTAAAGCTTATCGATTATTCAGTTATCGTATCTGAAAAGACTAACGACTGCAGAAAAATATACCTTTTTCCATTTCTGGAAGGAACCTGAAGTTGTATTTGTGGCACATTTTGAGGTTGTGGACGCATGCCAAGTCCGCCTGAAGGATGAGCATGTTCGCGTTGTATCGTTTGAGTCGTTAAATTCAATGATTTGGAAATTCCAAGATCTTCCAAATTGAGCTTCGTCACTGTTGAGATATGAGCGGTTGCACCCTGGTTCATGGGTATGTGGTTCGCATTGCTGTTTCTGAAAATATGTGTTAGATTGAATTTTCTATGACTAAACGAACAGTCTCAACGGAACAGTAGGGGCAGGTGTCAGTATTTGAATATCGTCATCGTCGTCGGAAAGAGTTATTACATCCGACATTTGTTTTGGTTGTAAATAACTGAAATTAAGAACATATTACTTTGGGAAGTTTCAAATCTGTGAGTAAAATCCTTTCAAAACCGGATCATTAAAAATTGTGATCTTTGCGTGATACATCTGCACATTCAAAAAAACGTAGTGTGCTCTAAATTTCAAAAACATAAAATTGGCAGCAGAGCGCGCTTCCCATTGCTTATTGTCGAACGTTCGAACAACGAGGGCGAAGATTCCGGGAACAAATATTTCCGAAAACGTCTAGAAGAACTAGGCGTTGTTTTAGCAAAATCCTGTGAGCATTAAATGGTTGAACGAGGTTAACGTTGGTGCCCGTTGAATTCGCGTATATATGCGTATTGACCGCCACCCCGTAAAACGAAAACCTGGACATCTGTCCTGCAAATGGGCCATATGCGGGTCATTGTAGTATTTATTTACAATCCCTTTTCCACCTAATCTTCAATCGGACCTAGAGACTAAAAAATGATGATTCTTCTAACCCGTCGTTCATTTCTGCTTTCAGCATATCGAATAAAATTACAAAAACATATCTAATACGGTTGATGAACCAGAAAATAACACCAAGAACTAGAATAAATAATAAAAATTTAAACTGTATTGAGTTTCAAACGATGCATTTCAAAATGATAAAAATCCAAATAAAAACCGAAAAAAAAATTAAAAACCTATTTATCTAAAATCATAAAATAAGAATCAAGAACAACTAGTTTCAAGACTTTCTATAAACAGGATGCAAATATGTTGTGAAATTGACGTTGTCTCTGTCTATAAGGTACTCGTATATGACATCGAAAACATAAATTGGAATGTTGTCGGCTTTCAGCATTCTTGCACTCTGAAACTTCTGGAATATGTTAATACTTTTACGCCATATGAACACCTGTGAATTCCATTTGAAATCTCTGTGAGCGAACACTTTGTTAGGCATGATTGTTGACACTTCTATATAGTCTGTGACAGAGCGGACCACGGCACCTCCGGCTTCAAGTATGGCAGCGATTTGCTGAGTCTTTGTGTCTTCATGATGAATCACCACGCACCAATCGGAAAAAGCTCCGTTGTGACGATTCTCCTATAAAATCGTTACTCAAAGCAATCTCGTTACGAGTCGTCGTAAGTTTTACCATTCTAACTGAGGATGTAATCGGCATTTCTGCGACTCTCTTTCTCCATAATCCACAGATAGATACGAGGTTTTCTAGTATTTTTCGACTCTCTCGGTCCTTCGGTGCAAGAGGTGGTAACTTCTGAGGGCACCATTCAAACGGCTCTTCCTTCAGCCAACAACCCTTAGACAAACTCATGGTGACATAATCCGGTGTTAGACACCACAATCCGGCTGCAATCGAACTGAGAACTTTCGGTGTTCGCTGCATATTACTAGTTATCAAATGAGTAACGTCTCTGTTGAAGTCTTTTTCAATGCGCCCTCCGAGTTGTTTGATTGCATCGTGTAGTTCGGCGGACTCCTGGAAAAGATATATTTTTTTTAATCAAAAGTTTTAACAAAATTGGTCCGGTTGAAACAAAAGCAGTTGCCACCAAAGTCCCTATAGTCTCACTTGTTGATTCATATTAGAAACACTCAGCAGGAAATGTGGATGCAAGGCATAGTGACGATTCAGTTCTTCGTGTTCCTGGTTTTGATCAGCAAACGATTCGTCCATAGGCATGTACCTGGTAGAGCGATCTGGGTCTCGAACTAGGACAGGTGTCTGGAAAGATTTTGGGATTTCAAGAATAATTGAAGGGTCATTAAGTTTTGAGAAGACTTTTTGCTCTTCGGTAAAAACTCAGCAATATACAAAAAATTAAATATGAATAAAGTGACCTCATTAGTTTCAGAATTCATTGTTTGTCGCGTTTTTTGGCATTGGTGTTTATTACAACTTGCTAAAATCTGAATTCATTAGTTCATATGACTAACACTTGACACGGTCCTCCGATTTTCTGCGACAGCGACTCTGGGCTTCAATAATTCACATGTTCCAGGCTCATTTTCTTTCTCTGTTTCTCTACGACCAGTGTTCATCACAGCTTTTCGAAGAATAATTCCTACACGGGACGTTGTCAGCGATTCTTGAGTATCCCGGGAAGGCGACTCCATGTTGTTAATATATTCACTAACTCCGTCCAGATTAAGACTGAAAAACAAAAACAATAAACCAAAAATTAAAAAGTTAAAAGGAACGAAAAGTTGAAACATTTGTTTTTCGATATAAATACTCTGAAATAAAACTAACTTCATTTTGTATGGTTTTCGGAGGTCCGGAAAATATGGGTTTTCGTAAGGACTTGGAATGTTATTAGATTTGAAAGCATTACCAGTATCGACTGGATTATCGGAAATCCTATTTCGTTCTTCAACCTCCAATTCCATTTCTTCTGTTGAATCCATTTCCCTGGTACATTTCATCCAAACATCATCCTCTCTAATGTATTCTGTTAACGGTTTCGAATCCTTATTATAAAGATGATGTTCTATAGGTTGGAGTCGACACTGACTCATACTGGCTATGATCCATGAAAAATCAGCAGTTCGCGCTGAATATTCAACATGACTATCTTGTGGACTATCTGGATCTAATACGATTTTGTAGGATTTCGTATCCATTCGATCAAGAACTGTGCCGCCATTTGTTTCAATGATAAGTTTCGCATACTCCCTCACATATGATGTACCATTTCTTAAAACGAATCGGAGGTGTTCGAAAATCGGTAGAGGTGGACGAGGAAGTGGTACAAACAATGGACATCTCGATATAGTAATCAGACTTTTATTGTCTATGCACGTTTCCTTGAAAAACAGGTCTTGTTCAAGAAAAATATCTTAAAACTTACAATATAAAAATCGGTAATAACCATATCAAATTCTAGAAGCTCGTGCATCAAAGCAGAATGACCAAATACAACGTATTTAGCGTTTTCAGGTACTTCTTCTATCTTTCCTCCATTAATCTGTATTTGATGGCTAATATGCTTGACATCAGGGTGAACATAATACGAACGATTACTGAAAAAAAGAATTGATTCTTATCAATGATATTTGCCAACTAGTTTGCTCTGATGAACCAGAATGAGCCAAACATCGGTTCATTTCTTCAAAAGACCCTTTATGATTCATTTACATATTTCATACTTACGCGAATAAGTGGCTGATTATTGTTGGCTCTTGTTCATTTCTACAATATGAAATGCTAGTCGGCATGCGATTCAAACAGTTCATATCAGGGGATAGAACATCATCACTTTGGTTTTCTTTCCACTCAAAACCTTAAAATGTTGTAATGTAATTGAGATGTATTTATGTATTTTCTCTACTAACCTTCTGGGGAAATCATTTCGCCCTTTTTGACACATTCCATAACCCACTGAACGTTGACTATAGTTATATCTTCTTGTTGTAAATACTTTCGAATCGTTAATCGTTCTTGTTGATTCGGAGAAACAACAACAACATTTGTGGCTGAAGCGAATTTAGGTGCCCGAGTAGCTCCCGTATCATTCAAAAATCGCCTCCATTTTTCCATTCGAGTCTCATCTACGCCACATATGTGAAATAGACAATTCTTTAATTAACTTTGTAAATATCACTACTATGTAAAAAATAAATGGCAAACCTCGAACAATTCTCGGTGTCTCGAGTCAATTTGTGCTCTCAGATCATCAATAGGATCTTTACAAATGTTCTGACTAGAAACAGATTGGGACGTATGGAAGCGAGTGAGAAGAACACTTTCTGACCGAACTACCGATGATGCTCTAATAAAAAAGTTGATTTCAAGTATAGAGATCGAACCTACTGTTGATGATCTCTACGTTTTTCCTTAGGAGCGTTTCCTATTGTCACATCATTGCTATTTATGGTTGTTGATGCCACGTTTGAGGTTGAAACCATCGAATTGAATGAAGACCCAGACTGGCGATATGAATGGTCAATTTGGGTATTTACAGATGATAAGGTGAGGGAAGATGTACATAGGCGACCTCCTGGGCCTGCGATAGAAGAAACATCTGGACCACTCTCTGTCACGGTTGCGTCTTTTTTTGGCGTCGATGACCGAATGTGCTCAGTAGACAAGTATTTTGGATGATATTTTCTGTAATTTTAAGGTAAATATGTAGTTAACCGAAGTAAAATAATTACTAACTTTTCATCAACAAGGTGCCCCAAGTCGATACACTTTCGTACCCATCGTGTTTGAACCACATGTACAGTACCCCATTCAACAGCTTTTGTATACTTTTGGCCACTTGTTTTATCAGTAATCAAATGTTTGCATCTGCTTTTTGACATATTTCCAGGTATTTTTCCACCATGTTGCTCGACCAACTGGATCAAATTATTACGGTCAGCGCCATCAATGGAAGTAACCGCCATTTCCTGAGAGCATTCGACAGAATTAGTTATTTGAAACATGGAATCTGAATAACTCACAAGTCCCTCAAAAACTTTCAATTCGTAACAATCTATTGCATCTTTGACAAGAGCACTGAACTTTCCCATCGTAGCCGTTGACGTCACCCATAGGTCTTCAATCCATTCTTTCCGCATCAATTTGATCGAATTATTGACAGCGGCCTAAAAATCATGTTCAGTTCAATGCTTGATGATAATTGCTAGTTTCTACCTTATACTTATCTGTTTGCTCCGCTCTTCCAGCTACTAGATGCGTTGACTCATGATAAAGATTACTTCCAACAACTCCACACATCCAGGCAACTTTTTCATAAAGCTCACGCTGGAAAACATAGATAGGGTTTTATCTAAATTTAACGAATCTTCTCAAAAATCTCGAACAATTTCTTCTCAAAAAAAAAAAAAAAAAAACACAAACCTTTTTTTCAGGTTCAATGCAAGTGAAACTAATTTTTGCTCCTTCAAATGCACTTGAGTAGACTGGATGGTTCCATTGCGGCAACTGCTTTTGCTCATTTATACTTTCCAGCACAATAGGAGGGCCATATACTCTGTAAATGTCTGCTACAAGTAGAAATAGTAGTAATAATTCTCGAAGACCAATAATAACACTAGAAACTTAAAACCAGGGTGTTGATAATAAAGAGTCGCGCTAATACATATATGGAACAATGTCGCCTTGTCAAAGTCTCAAAGAACGATGATTTAGGAGAGTCAACTGCGAGCACTAACTTTATTTTTTTAGCCTGAAGTTTGCGAAAAATTTTTCCACGAAAGCACGGGAGCACGAAAAAATCATCAGAGCTTTGAAGACGATCAACTGATTCAGGGTCGATCCAATCTGGCATAACACCTGCGTTTTTCACGACCTGTAAACGTTTCACTAAAATATTCTCATCATTTAATGGTTGCCTCACTTGAAAGGTTTCTTCTAAATTTTGCAACTCAAGTGCAGTTGGATTCCCGTCTGTAGTTTTTATGAAGTAAAGATTGAACGGAGAGTCTAATTCTTCGTCATCGCAGAGTATTGAATCATCTTGCATTCTAAGTACCTGCATTACAATATTTGGCATTCGTTTCTGAATTTTACAATTACCTCGCTTCTTCGTAGCTTTTTGGGGGCTGGTGGCGCTGTCATTTCAAAATAAACTGAAGGAAGGCCCACTGCTTCGATTTTTTCTACAAGAACAAAAACATTAAACGAAAAATTTCAAACGCAACGGTTCGCGCGTAGTAATGTGACTGTATGGACGCCTGCGTCTCGTGAACTGTCACATCATGGACACGGTGATTTTTTCGCTACCGGCCGAACGGAAAATGAAATTAGTCCCCCAATGCAAGCGCGCTCCGCTGAAATTTTCCCACAGTGTAATTTTCTAGTACCCGACAAGTTTTCTTAACTTTTCTCGAAAACGAGCCCCATGGGGTCAAAAAGCAAAAGCATGCGGAAAATCTACATATTTTGGGGAACATTTTGATGAAAAAAAGAATTCATAATTTTACGATTTGACGGAATAAAATGCATTTATTGAAATCGTAAAAATGGAAGAGGATTTTCAAACCTAGGCCATGGAGAGAGAATGTTCTCGCGAGAGAAATGAGAGAAAAAAAACGAATTTACGCTTGCATTTTTCTAGACCCGCCCCCGTTTCCCCGCGGACGAGCTTTTGCGAGAAGTAGCGAAAAAATCACCGTGCATGGAGTTCCAAGTTGTTTACCAAAAACCCCATTAGGAAAACGAAATAAGATGAAAATAAGAGTTGGTTCGAATAATTCGCTTTCATTTCTGAATTTCTAGGATTCAACTACTTTCCAATTTTACATAGAAATCTCGAACCCCGTTTATGCATTTTTAAGGTGCTAATCAAGGGTAAGGTCCAAGGAACCAAAAAATAGAAAAAAGATTGCATTCAACTGAGAGCCCTTCACAACCTAATAACACGCATTATTTGAATGAAAGACGGTAGCTGATGAAACCAGCCGATTCGGAGGAAGAATTGCTTAAGAAACAGAAAATCGAATTTTGGTTTTCTCTGAAATATCAGTTTGTGAAACAAAACAAAGTTTGTACAGCTTCTTCATTGTGACCCATGAATAAGAATATCGACTTTTTATTTTTCTGCATGGTTAGTAGTTTAGACGAATAACTTTTTCTCCACATTTAAATCCGAAGGGATTTCCATTTTTATCAAACTGAAATCGATGGTACAGCTTATCGGTAAGCTTGTCCGAAACCAGAGCTTTTTCACCAATCGAACTTGTGTGATAGACTCGTCCAGTTGAAGTCATTGACAAAGATGCTGGCTGAAGAAAAAAGTTCGGAGAAATCGCTTTCAGAACATAAAACCTGGAATGGATATGAAAGAGAGGATTGACCAATACGTAGTGATTTTTCAGATGAATCCAGTTCTGTATAAACTAGTGGAGTGTCATCGCATCGAAGGAAGTTTCTCTCGATCCCACATAGGCTGACCCAAGGGAATGTTTCCTGTCATTCTAACTATTAGTTTATAAACTAACTGAATTTTACCTGGTATCCACCAGTGTTGTTCGCCTTGATTCTAGAGTAGAAAAAATTTAAAAATGGAATATCTGAAAGTTCATAATTTTCAAAGAATATCTATTTTCCTAATTACCCTTATAAGCTGCTGTAAAGTTTTTCATCCTCGAATCATCGAGAAACAGAAATCCGTTATGATCGACATAATAAAAGTATTCTCTGAAACGATATCAAAATGCTTCTGTTTGCATAACTAAAGAAACCTTATTTTCGCGTTGTATTGACCTTGTGTATATAGTTTTCGTGCACCAAGTTTGTTCATCTGAATATTCGTTGCATAATAAGACAGCCTACTTTTGAAAAAAAACCGATCATGGTAAAATATCCGTTTAAATATGTACAAGATGGATACATGATTTAACCAATCTACATTTATCCGCTCTGAAATTAGGAAACAAAACATTAGATGGATAGTCACGACAGAAAAAAAAACACTCAAAATCGTTCTAAAAATCCATTGAAAAAATGAAAAGGGCTTAGAAAAGGCGGAAGTTTGACTTCTTTCCTTGTTCCTTGTCAAACTCTGGATCTTGAGCA
The DNA here is from genome assembly GCA_000143925.2 of Caenorhabditis brenneri. Classification (NCBI taxonomy): domain Eukaryota; kingdom Metazoa; phylum Nematoda; class Chromadorea; order Rhabditida; family Rhabditidae; genus Caenorhabditis; species Caenorhabditis brenneri. Next base: position 162,686 of record GL379975.1, read on the forward strand.
ACCTGCAATAAAAGATTTTAGTAATTTACTTATCTAATGCTTTAATCAAAACTCTAACGGTTAAAAAGAACGGTGCCGCCAAAGATTTCTAGTTATCAGTTAATATTATCGCATGAATATGACTCACATTCTTGTAATATTGCCAATCCTTGGACAATGGCTTATCTCCCTCGAGTGGGGATTTGCTCATGTGGAACTCATATGGTGGTTCGTAGTTCTTCTTGTCTTGATAGAACATTCCCTTTTTCCAGAAAGAATAATCGAATTCTCCGCTTGCAAGTCTTTCCTTATGATCGGCAAGTTTTGCCGAACGCTCTTCCATAATTTCTGGATGACGGCGTTCCCAGATCATTCGATGTTTTTGTTTCATATATGCGTCACGAACATCGGATTCTCCTCCTAGCTCGCCGTATTTGATGAAGAAGTTTAGTTCGTTCTCTTCCATGTCTTCAATAACCTTTGCGCACGGCGAATGGTCTGGGTTGTTGAATAGCATGCACCGGTCAACTCGTTGACGTAGTGTTTGCAAAATGAACCCGTCCACCATTTTATCAAGTCGATATTGTTCGTTAGCTTCATAAAAACAGGCTTTGTCGTTCACACCACATTCGTCTATTTCCGGGACGCGAGTGAGTTGGCGATGGTAGTATGGAAGACGATTTCTGTTATTCATCGGCTCCACAACATTTTCTGAAATTGTATATATTTATATTAGACGCCAGGTATTTTAAAAAGATATACTAATCAAAAGAAAAATGTTTTATGTAATTGGGGTTGATAAAAATTACCTCTAAACCAAGTGGCTGGAGCATCGAACGCTTTATGAGCATAGTATCGGAATCTAGGGTAGATGGATCCTCTTGAATCAACATCGCGAACTTTCCAGTAAGCATCCCAAGACGCTTTGTCGTCAGCTTGACGTTTCTCCACTAAGCTTTCCCCCATTCCTAAAGTTTCGTACTGAGAATGGCAGTGAACATTTTGCTTTCGCCAGATAAATTACGTTGCGGTGAAAACGCAGTGCACAAGACTCGGAAAACGTGTAAGGAATCATTTTCTTGATAACAGGAACAACAGGTAAAATAACAACAAATTGAGCACACGAGTTCATAAATTAAAAACTGGTTCAGTCGATAACGCTCCTTGTGTAACTGTTCTGAACCAAAGAAATGAGTTCATCATCATCTGTTATGAATTCCGATTTGTTGAGTATATCATGTATCTTGATAATATCATCTGTTGTCGGAGCATTGATCCAGATCCTTCCATTCATTCCGACAGTAATCTCAAACTTGAAAAATTTGCCTGTTGTTTGCAATATTTTGCATGATGGATTGATAAGACGACGGCAATGATTCAGAGAAACCTGAAAAAGAAACAAATAATTTCCACTGTAATAGTGACAACAGTTTTGTTCCTTACTTTGAACATATATCCCCCATTGAGTTGTCCCATTCCTCTAGCTCGTTTCTCGTCATCAACACATGTAAGTTCGGCTTCGGTTCTCGGTGTAGTGTCAAACACTGTTGCATAAATGATATCTCCAGTTTTCAGGTTCGGTCTGTTTCGCTTTGTGGCGCCTTCAAAGTTGGTAAAATTAATAATTGCAAATTCAGCAGTTCCGATATCCAGACGGAAGAAATCTCCTGTTTTTGAAGTCACGATAGCAATCACACGATCTCCTTCTTGTGGAATATATCTATAAAAAAACAAAAATTAATTTTTAAAATCCCAAACGACCCTTTTACCTTTTGCTGTGTACGTTCAGCCAGACTTTGCCTCCGTCGTTTCTGAAAGCTCCAGGCTGTGTTGAAACTTTTTGCTGGCCCCGCAAGTTAATTCCATAGCCCGTAATCAATGAATCACTGGAGGATGGTTCGTCAATAACATCTCCAGGTAAATAAACAGTCATGACTGAAAAAAGACCGGGGTTCACAGCATAAATAGTTTAAAAGGATCTGTCGCTAAAAGGTGTATAAATAAAATGTGAATGAAAAAATAAGAAAGTGAAGTGTTTAAAAAAGTAAAATAAATTCATTTTCGAACCATATTACATAAAAAATGATTTTCACTTGCTTTGTATTGAGAAAACAATGGAGCGGCTGTCGTTGTTCTGCACAATTCCGTCAGAGTAACTGCAGACAAAACACGCCAGATAGGCCGTATTTGTTGCTGACCGTAGCATGTATACTTTTCATACTTCGGAAAATCGCAAGGAAAATTTCAAGGCTCCTCCAAAAGCGGGGAACCAAAAGCGAGGAAAAATGGGCGAAGCTTGAAAATTTGCAGCGGTGATTTTCAGTGCAAAACAACATGCGCAGGTTGCGCTTTTTAATCTCCGCACATTTTTCCCCGCTTTTGGTTCCCCGGTAACAAGGTTAGTTCCGTACAACATTATCTGTCAATAAGTGAAAAGAATTCTACACTTTCAAAACTCTTTCATTGTGCAACCTTTGTAAGATCATCAAATCCTCAAGGACAAGGAATTTATGATTATGATTGTAGGTCACTATTAGCAAATAGAAAAAAAAGTTGGAAAAAAAATCCTTCATTCGGAAAAATCAAAACAATTTATTTTAAAATTAATTATATAATATAGATATTATCCAAAACATCTCAAAACTAAATTTTCATCAGTGTTGCAACTTCTTCGTCCAACGTACCAGTTTGTCCAAGATGCATACTGTAGAGAAAAGAAAAAGTGTCGATGAAAAAGAGATAGAATATGCGAACTCTTAACTATAAATTCAGAAAATTGATAGAAGAATTCGAATGAAGACCTTCCATCACGTTTTCAAAGCTAGATGATGACAGACCGCTTTCCTTCGAAGTACATTTACCTGAAAAATTGTTGATTATTTAAGTTTTTACATAACATGCGCTAGTATTGTATTCTGAGTTTTCAATCGACGCCGATGATTAATCCGACATTCCCAGAACTTCCAATCGTCGTCGTTTTTCAGTTGTGCAATATTCCATTTGTTGAGCTTCAGAACTGGAAATGGAAAGATTTAATTTAAAAGTTATCAAAAACACTATTTTCAAGCTCACTTATTTTTGTCAATCATTTTTCTTCTCAACGACAAAGCTGGCGGAGTATTTGGGACAAGCCATGAATCGTTCTTAATTTGCTCGATGGTTGCCCGGGCTTCAACATCATCAGTGAGAATCTTCCTTAAGAAGGTGATAGTGTCGGCGTGCATATTTCTCCACAAATTCTCATCGAAAGAGAAACCAGAAATCCATTGGAGATAACTGAATGAAGATCTGAAAAAAAGAACACATTTCAAGACTGCCAATTTACGTTCAGTAATTGCATGTGCCTTTAAGGTAAATGAAAAGTATATTTAACTGACTCTGTGGCACTTTCCCATGGTGGAACTCCAATAATCATCTCCATCAAAACGACGCCAGCGGACCAGACATCCACCGGTGGACCACGAAATGGATCATTTTTGAACAGCTCAGGAGCAGCGTAGAGTCTTGTTCCGCAATTCTGTATTAACATTGTCTCCTCGCCTTTTTCGTTCCGATAAAATGTAGAAAATCCGAAGTCCGAAATCTTCATGACATCTGAAAAGGGAAACAACGAATGATTGTTGTCTTTTGGAAAACCTGACGTCTTACCTGATTTGGTCAGCAGCAAGTTCTCTGGTTTGATGTCACGGTGGACCACATTATTCTCATGAAGAAAAGCCAGTCCTTCAACAAGTTGACGGAAATAAAATGTTGCTTTTTCCAGGCTCATTCCATCTAAGATCTTTTTGAGAAGTTCACCTCCGTCAACGTATTCCAGATACATGCAGAAAGTGACGTTGTCTGTTTTCATACCAAACATTTTTATCACGTTGATATGACCAATAGTTGTCAGAGCTTGGAGAACTTGGTATTCGGACTTGATGAGCTTCTTGGTTATTTTATCTTCAGCTATCATTTGTTTCATTGCAATCTTGATGTTGGCATTTCTCGTGTTCTCCAAAAGGAAAACCTTTCCGAAGGTACCTTCTCCAAGATTCCTCACGAAACGATAACGAGATTGACTTGTAGACATTGGCCTGTAAATTAATTATATCAGAAAATATCTCAAATAAGAATTCCAAACGGAACAAGTTTAGTGTAAGAAAAACAGTACATGAAAATTTGTAACAGTCATTATGAAAACAATAAAACTGAAGGAATAATACTTCCTGCCAAATGATGGGGGAGAGAGAGACTGTAGGACCTCCCTCTATTGGAGGCGGAGTTTTCGTAACCCACAATAAATGCAATTGCTCCATGTTTTGGGAAATATTGAGTATGTACACCAAAAGTATACCTGTTTCCAATGGCTCGTGTACACTGAATGTTAAGTACGTGTGTCAAAAGTATACCAGAGTGAGATGAAATGTTTATAAGATGTACACCAACCAATTGCACCTGTGGGTATCCAGTATGAACGAAGGGGTCTCTGGCACGATAGATAGGAAAAAGTTGTTAACATCAAACTTGTTCAGTATAAACGATGAGTACCTTCAGGGGTTACAACCTTTTAAAACTCAACAGATATTAGTGCAAAGATTGCAATGAAAAAGTTTCTATTTCGAGTAATTAGGTACCTCAAAAAATGAACAAATGTGATGGAAATGATGGGTTCGTTCGCAGACAATTAAACCTGATGTTTCTTCTTGGAATACCTTTATTATGTTCTTAGATAATCTTAAATTTCTTTCCACCTACAACCTTTTTGTTTCCATACTGTAGATTGAACTTTTTAAAAGTATGAACTTGTAAAAATCAGTGTTTTAGCTATTTCTTTCACCAGGTTTGACAACATATCTGTTTTCACGTTTCACGTGAATGTACTTGTAGAATCATACAAGAAACTTTCATTCTCCAAATCTATCCACAATGAAGGTTCGACAACTCTCTGCTTCACATGGATTTGTTCCATCCATTTATCATTTTTCAGTTCATTTTGCTCCTGCTAGTGATCATCATTTCCGCTGCTGCTATTCATGAAACAGAGTTTTCAGTGCATATAAAGGGAAAGTTTTTGTGCCATGAAAAACCCTATTCAAAGTGGCCCATGGATGTTTTCTCCGAAGCTGAGCGATGTAAGATTTTTGAAAATTCATTCCAACTAGACAAAGTATCGTTGCAGTCCACTATGATGACTATTCCAGTCGTTTTACAAAAGATGATGGATCGTTTGACTTGAAAGCGTGGATAAAAACAGACGCCTACATGATAACTCCGTATATCTTGATTCAACATAATTGTTGGGAATCGAAACAAGTACCGCATCGTTGCTACCGTAAAATCATTCAGCCTCTTCAACCTAAAGATGTTACTTCTAACTCTCAAACTCCCGATGTGAAAAAAGTATTCGATTTCGGAACAGTCGATCTTCGTTTCAAGCATGTTTCCGAACAAACTGTGATTTGTTGATTGTAGAAACTAAGAAAAGAAAACAAGCTTTATTTAATAAATTAGATGTAATTGCTCTGGGAATTTTCATACTGGAATTGTTCATGTTCTATTCAGATGCAATTCAATGAAACTCTAAGACTTTCTTCTCCTCTTTCCCTCTCTCTTTTTCTCAATGCGGTCAGCGAAACGCAGAGAACGAGAGTGGTGGGCGGAGTCCGTCACACACAAAACATAGCAGCCGGCGGAACCCGTACGATGTCGGCTGCCACTTTTAGTTGAGTGCAGCGGTGGAGTTGCTTTCATCGAGACCATACTATACAGAATCATTTCTGCAGTATGTATCTCGTAATTCCCATCAAATTGGTAGAGATGCCAACTGCGATGAAAGGGAGACGGGCATGCCGCGAGCGTGAAACAGTCCTTTTAGGACTTGATGACCGCACGGAGCCGATGAATTTTGGAGCCGTAGTGGCCTGCTCTTCTGAGCAGTTTTTATAACTAACACAGGAAGAGAAAGTTTCAAGAACTGAAATTATTTTAATGTCAACTCATTTACTCATAGAATAATGTAAGGACAAATTATTTAGTTTTGGCAATTTACAGGGATCTATGCTTCTCTTCCAACAAATAGGGGAAAGAGAGAAATTTCTCCTCTTCGTCCGCGTCGCAAGTCTCCTTGACAACGAGCAGAGAGTAACGCATACACTTCTTCAATTCCACATCGCCAGTTCTTTTTATTTTTTGGTTTCTCTTATACTCATTGTAGTCATTATGGATGACAATCATCAGGAAGAACAGGAAGAATCAAATAGTTCACAAACAGAAGCAGTAGCTACTTCAGCTCAAGAAGATGGTCCTGGAAAGGAATATGAAATCTATATGAGAGTGAGTGTTGCATGAATTAATCAATATCAGGAGTTTGGATTTCAGAACGAAGAGTTGGTGGATAAACTGAAATTATTGAACTATGAAGAAGGATTTCTGAAACTTGGGGTTGCTTATAAACCAATTCTGAAGTAATTTGCAAAAAAGCAAACAAGAAAATCAATGTGAATTTATTCAGACACTATTTCGTTAAATCGAGAAATGTTGGTGAACAATTCTTTCTATTCACTTCTTTGGCTGCTTGGTTGATCAAAAAGTCAGGAGAAGAATCATTCAATATGCCTCAGGAAGTATTCTTTTTGAAGATATTTTCGATTAGTTAAAACGTTTTTTGTTTCAGTTTGATGATCCGAATTCTACCATTGCAAATATAACATCTGCTGCGAAAAATAAGGTGTGTTTGTTTATTTATTTGAATTGTTTCTTTCTGATATGAGAAGTGAATAATTGGGACTCAAGATCTCTAAAAATCAAAAAAACTTCCTTATATCGCGGACATTCGTATCAGTTTTTCGACATGGTCGGAAGCTGATTTCAGTTGCGTCAAACGTATGATCAGTGAACTTATCACATTGATTTAATTATTATAAAAACTGATCAACGTTCCGAATTACTGTAAAAACCTTTTTGACATATTCGGAACTCGGAAAAAGGGCCAAAACTTTATCGTTGATTACAAAAAAAATTCACATCCAAGTTCATTTATTCATCATCATCACCATCATCATCGTCATCATCATCTCCGTCGTCATCAGCTCTAACAACACCAATTGATTCTTCTCTTTTGAATCTCTCCATAAGTTTGGCATGTCCATCGGAATGATGACGATGTAGAGAAGCAGAATAAGCGAATGAGAAAATAATAAGAAGAATTAGAAGAATTCTCATTTTTTGCTGTCTAGAACTAACTTACTCTCAAATCGTCATCTCTCTTTTATACTACTTTTCTCGACAAAAACAGTTTATGAGACAAAAAAAACCATAGATCAAGCACATATTCTCGTCATTCATTCACCTTGATTGAAACATGAGATCTGCTTCAGACAAAAAACCATTTTAAGGTCAAATGAAACAATTATGACCTCAAAATCACCTGACGGTCATCTGCGAAGAGAAAAAAGAAATTCAAAAGTACAGAAGAATGTAGTTTGAGATGTATAATCGTAGATTTCGTTTATGATAAAACGAATAAAAAAAGGAAATCTTGTATGATCTCCGTGTGTTTTCTTCTCGGAATCTGCTTTTTTTCTGAGATGGTGTACTCAGTTTTCACTTCCATACTGTTTCTTTTCTAAGGTGATCTTTTGGAAGTCAGCAGTATTTGAAGTTCAATGATTGGCTTCTGTCATACTTATTTGATTATAAATTGTTAAGTTGAAAACTTCCAAATCCACTTTCGGATCTTCTTTTTTTTGCATGGAAACGCCCTGAACAATGTTTGAAATCTTCCAAAGACTGGATCTAACAAGGGAAGTCTTTTTGGTTACCACTTTAACTTTTCCTACAACTTTGGGTAGACACATATTCTGGAGATTCCAATTTCGAAATAAAAATTGGCTAAATATTCACGTGGAGTGAGTTGTGACCCAATTCATACCTTCTGGCGCAAATATCTCGCTTCAAAAAAGGTTTAGAAGAGTTCTGAATAGTGAGCAAGATTGCCCATGTATAGCCGAACAATTTCTGACCATGTGGTAAAATAAATTTTTTAGGTCAAATTTGACCAATAGGTTGTTCTTACTTTGTGACCTGTATCTTCGAAACTATCCATCACTTTGAAAAACAGTCAACTGAAAAGTTGTTACAAATTACATGAGGAACAACTTTGTAGTTGATCATTTTTTCTGAAAATGCTTCCTTCAAAAGTTAGGAGCCAGTCTCTGAAGAGTGTTTCTCAAGAAAAGGACGAATATTCCAATCACAAAAAATCTGGGCAGAGATTCCCCATTCTAGGCGCCGAAACGTGACCTATAAGTGATTTTCGTAAAAAATGGTAAGAGACTTTTTGATGTAACTCGACGAGCTCTATCCAATGGCTTAAAAATCTTACCTACTTTTTTTTCAGTAGGACATTGCTGACCTAAAAAAAATTCAGTTACCAATTGGTCAGAAATTGTTCGTCTATACATGGACAATCTTGCTCACAATTCAGAACTCGACTAAACCTTTTTTGAAGCGAGATAT
>GL379975.1:171173-223836 GCA_000143925.2 Caenorhabditis brenneri
CAAGTATTATCACATCTCGCTTTTTCAGAGTAGATTGAATAGCATCTTCTCTATAATGAATAAGTAGTGAAGTAGTGAAAGAAAAGTATCGACACAACTGTAGGGTCAGAAGTATTTTTTCTGAAATGTGTTACTCACAGAGATTCTTGCTTGGTAGGTGGTCCAACTGGTGGATCGTAAGCAAGATGAGACCACACGTGGTTGATAAGACCTACGACTGTTCCACATAACTTATAGCAAGTAGTTGGGTTGTATGAGCACTGGAATAACGGAATATTTGCAATGTTCTGTTTAAATAGGGTTTGTCGAAAAGAAGGTAATGAGACTTTCACAACATCGGGTATTAGACTCCCCGATAACAACTAGAAAACTGGGGAACGAAATCGATTTGAATGAGAGAAGTTTCCACTTTTTCTTGACAACTTAACTTTCTTTAAAGGTGGTGGAACATGAAAGTCTACGGGGACTTTTCGGGGACTTTTTTTCTCCCCCGGCGCTTATAGGAAATCCTGGTCGCCGCGCCTTCCGGCCGCTTAGCGCAGCCGGTAGCACGTTTGGTGATGCACCAGTCTGGCCCTGAGTTCGAACCCACCAGAGGTATCTATTTTTGTAATTTCAGAAAAATTATTTTTTTCATGTTCTACCACCTTTAACGTGCCAGGTCAAAAACGAAACTTTTTACAGTAACTAAAATAGGATTTCAAGTGTAATTGGCCTTTCTTCGATGATGCGACTTCCTCAACAACATAATTTTTTCAATACGCCCTTTGAAGAAATACTCACAACAAATTTTCCTTCAATCTTCTTCGCGATTCGTGATGATCGCCTCGAAGGCTCGTATCCCTCTGTTGCTTCGAACATGTAGTGTCCTGAGTAGGTTTTTGGTGAATTCGATTCTCTATTCTGACTTCCACGAGTTCTTTGGATTGAAGTAGACGGTATCGTTGGAATTATAAGAGCGGGGCCCGGTGATGATCTAAAGCTTATCGATTATTCAGTTATCGTATCTGAAAAGACTAACGACTGCAAAAAAATATACCTTTTTCCATTTCTGGAAGGAACCTGAAGTTGTATTTGTGGCACATTTTGAGGTTGTGGACGCATGCCAAGTCCGTCTGAAGGATGAGCATGTTCGCGTTGTATCGTTTGAGTCGTTAAGTTCAATGATTTAGAAATTCCAAGATCTTCCAAATTGAGCTTCGTCACTGTTGAGATATGAGCGGTTGCACCCTGGTTCATGGGTATGTGGTTCGCATTGCTGTTTCTGAAAATATGTGTTAGATAGAATTTTCTATGACTAAACGAACAGTCTCAACGGAACAGTAGGGGCAGGTGTCAGTATTTGAATATCGTCATCGTCGTCGGAAAGAGTTATTACATCCGACATTTGTTTTGGTTGTAAATAACTGAAATTGAGAACATATTACTTTGGGAAGTTTCAAATCGGTGAGTAAAAGACTTTCAAAACCGGATCATTAAAAATTGTGATCTTTGTGTGATACATCTGCACATTCAAAAAAACGTAGTGTTCTCTAAATTTCAAAAACATAAAATTGGCAGCAGAGCGCGCTTCCCATTGCTTATTGTCGAACGTTCGAACGACGAGGGCGAAGATTCCGGGAACAAATATTTCCGTCTAGAAGAACTAGGCGTTGTTTTAGCAAAATCCTGTGAGCATTAAATGGTTGAACGAGGTTAACGTTGGTGCCCGTTGAATTCGCGTATATATGCGTATTGACCGCCACCCCGTAAAACGAAAACCTGGACATCTGTCCCGCAAATGGGCCATATGCGGGTCATTGTAGTATTTATTTACAATCCCTTTTCCACCTAATCTTCAATCGGACCTAGAGACTAAAAAATGATGATTCTTCTAACCCGTCGTTCATTTCTGCTTTCAGCATATCGAATAAAATTACAAAAACATATCTAATACGGTTGATGAACCAGAAAATAACACCAAGAACTAGAATAAATAATAAAAATTTAAACTGTACTAAGTTTCAAACGATGCATTTCAAAATGATAAAAATCCAAATAAAAACCGAAAAAAAATTAAAACCCTATTTATCTAAGATCATAAAATAAGAATCAAGAACAACTAGTTTCAAGACTTTCTGTAAACAGGATGCAAATATGTTGTGAAATTGACGTTGTCTCTGTCTATAAGGTACTCGTATATGACATCGAAAACATAAATTGGAATGTTGTCGGCTTTCAGCATTCTTGCACTCTGAAACTTCTGGAATATGTTAATACTTTTACGCCATATGAACACCTGTGAATTCCATTTGAAATCTCTGTGAGCGAACACTTTGTTAGGCATGATTGTTGACACTTCTATATAGTCTGTGACAGAGCGGACCACGGCACCTCCGGCTTCAAGTATGGCAGCGATTTGCTGAGTCTTTGTGTCTTCATGATGAATCACCACGCACCAATCGGAAAAAGCTCCGTTGTGACGATTCTCCTATAAAATCGTTACTCAAAGCAATCTCGTTACGAGTCGTCGTAAGTTTTTACCATTCTAACTGAGGATGTAATCGGCATTTCTGCGACTCTCTTTCTCCATAATCCACAGATGGATACGAGGTTTTCTAGTATTTTTCGACTCTCTCGGTCCTTCGGTGCAAGAGGTGGTAACTTCTGAGGGCACCATTCAAACGGCTCTTCCTTCAGCCAACAACCCTTAGACAAACTCATGGTGACATAATCCGGTGTTAGACACCACAATCCGGCTGCAATCGAACTGAGAACTTTCGGTGTTCGCTGCATATTACTAGTTATCAAATGAGTAACGTCTCTGTTGAAGTCTTTTTCAATGCGCCCTCCGAGTTGTTTGATTGCATCGTGTAGTTCGGCAGACTCCTGGAAAAAGTATATTTTTTTTAATCAAAAGTTTTAACAAAATTGGTCCGGTTGAAAAAAAAGCAGTTGCCACCAAAGTCCCTATAGTCTCACTTGTTGATTCATATTAGAAACACTCAGCAGGAAATGTGGATGCAAGGCATAGTGACGATTCAGTTCTTCGTGTTCCTGGTTTTGATCAGCAAACGATTCGTCCATAGGCATGTACCTGGTAGAGCGATCTGGGTCTCGAACTAGTACAGGTGTCTGGAAAGATTTTGGGATTTCAAGAATAATTGAAGGGTCATTAAGTTTTGAGAAGACTTTTTTCACTTCGGTAAAAACTGAGCAATATACAAAAAATTAAATATGAATAAAGTGACCTCATTAGTTTCAGAATTCATTGTTTCTCGCGTTTTTTGGCATTGGTGTTTATTACAACTTGCTAAAATCTAAATTCATTAGTTCATACCAGAAGGTTAATTTTGAGAATAGTTCTTTTCGTGAAATTTTTTTCAGTGAGTTTGAGCCCTATCTTAGCACAGAGGTCCCTCGAGCTCAAAATGAAAAATGAAAAACAGGGGCATCAAATTCAAATCAAGCTCTTTTGATATGTGAAAACCCTGTACAAATCGGACCAAAACTGAGGTAGCTAGGCTCTGTGAGGGACTCACAAACAACATACAGACAGAAAAGCTGTTTTAGAATAATAAGATGACTAACACTTGACACGGTCCTTCGATTTTCTGCGACAGCGACTCTGGGCTTCAATAATTCACATGTTCCAGGCTCATTTTCTTTCTCTGTTTCTCTACGACCGGTGTTCATCACAGCTTTTCGAAGAATAATCCCTACACGGGACGTTGTCAGCGATTCTTGAGTATCCCGGGAAGGCGACTCCATGTTGTTGATATATTCACTAACTCCGTCCAGATTAAGACTGAAAAACAACAACAATACAACTAAAATTGAAAAGTTAAAAGAAACGAAAAGTTGAAACATTTGTTTTTCGATATAATAATTCTGAAATAAAACTAACTTCATTTTGTATGGTTTCCGGAGGTCCGGAAAATATGGGTTTTCGTAAGGACTTGGAATGTTATTAGATTTGAAAGCATTACTAGTATCGACTGTATTATCGGAAATCCTATTTCGTTCTTCAACCTCCAATTCCATTTCTTCTGTTGAATTCATTTCCCTGGTACATTTCATCCAAACATCATCCTCTCTAATGTATTCTGTTAACGGTTTCGAATCCTTATTATAAAGATGATGTTCTATAGGTTGGAGTCGACACTGACTCATACTGGCTATGATCCATGAAAAATCAGCAGTTCGCGCTGAATATTCAACATGACTATCTTGTGGACTATCTGGGTCTAATACGATTTTGTAGGATTTCGTATCCATTCGATCAAGAACTGTGCCGCCATTTGTTTCGATGATAAGTTTCGCATACTCCCTCACATATGATGTACCATTTCTTAAAACGAATCGGAGGTGTTCGAAAATCGGTAGAGGTGGACGAGGAAGTGGTACAAACAATGGACATCTCGATATAGTAATCAGACTTTTATTGTCTATGCACGTTTCCTTGAAAAACAGTTCTTGTTCAAGAAAAATATCTTAAAACTTACAATATAAAAATCGGTAATAACCGTATCAAATTCTAGAAGCTCGTGCATCAAAGCAGAATGACCAAATACAACGTATTTAGCGTTTTCAGGTACTTCTTCTATCTTTCCTCCATTAATCTGTATTTGATGGCTAATATGCTTGAGATCAGGGTGAACATAATATGAACGATTACTGAAAAAAAGAATTGATTCTTATCAATGATATTTGCCAACTAGTTCGCTCTGATGAACCAGAATGAGCCAAACATCGGTTCATTTCTTCAAAAGACCCTTTATGATTCATTTACATATTTCATACTTACGCGAATAAGTGGCTGATTATTGTTGGCTCTTGCTCATTTCTACAATATGAAATGCTAGTCGGCATGCGATTCAAACAGTTCATATCAGGGGATAGAACATCATCACTTTGGTTTTCTTTCCACTCAAAACCTTAAAATGTTGTAATTTAATTGAGATGTATTTATGTATTTTCTCTACTAACCTTCTGGGGAAATCATTTCGCCCTTTTTGACACATTCCATAACCCACTGAACGTTGACTATAGTTATATCTTCTTGTTGTAAATACTTTCGAATCGTTAATCGTTCTTGTTGATTCGGAGAAACAACAACAACATTTGTGGCCGAAGCGAATTTAGGTGCTCGAGTAGCTCCCGTATCATTCAAAAATCGCCTCCATTTTTCCATTCGAGTCTCATCTACGCCACATATGTGAAATAGACAATTCTTCAATTAACTTTGTAAATATCACTACTATGTAAAAATAAATGGCAAACCTCAAACAATTCTCGATGTCTCGAGTCAATTTGTGCTCTCAGATCATCAATAGGATCTTTACAAATGTTCTGACTAGAAACAGATTGGGGCGTATGGAAGCGAGTGAGAAGAACACTTTCTGACCGAACTACCGATGATGATCTAATAAAAAAAATGATTTTAAGTATAAAGATAGAACCTACTGTTGATGATTTCTACGGTTTTCCTTAGGAGCGTTTCCTATTGTCACATCATTGCTATTTATGGTTGTTGATGCCACGTTTGAGGTTGAAACCATCGAATTGAATGAAGACCCAGACTGGCGATATGAATGGTCAATTTGGGTATTTACAGATGATAAGGTGAGGGAAGATGTACATAGGCGACCTCCTGGGCCTGCGATCGAAGAAACATCTGGACCACTCTCTGTCACGGTTGCGTCTTTTTTTGGCGTCGATGACCGAATGTGCTCAGTAGACAAGTACTTTGGATGATATTTTCTGTAATTTTAAGGTAAATATGTAGTTAACCGAAGTAAAATAATTACTAACTTCTCATCAACAAGGTGCCCCAAGTCGATACACTTTCGTACCCATCGTGTTTGAACCACATGTACAGTACCCCATTCAACAGCTTTTGTATACTTTTGGCCACTTGTTTTATCAGTAATCAAATGTTTGCATCTGCTTTTTGACATATTTCCAGGTATTTTTCCACCATGTTGCTCGACCAACTGGATCAAATTATTACGGTCAGCGCCATCAATGGAAGTAACCGCCATTTCCTGAGAGCATTCGACAGAATTAGTTATTTGAAACATAGATATCTGAATAACTCACAAGTCCCTCAAAAACTTTTAATTCGTAGCAATCTATTGCATCTTTGACAAGAGCGCTGAACTTTCCCATTGTAGCCGTTGACGTCACCCATAGGTCTTCAATCCATTCTTTCCGCATCAATTTGATCGAATTATTGACAGCGGCCTAAAAATCATGTTCAGTTCAATGCTTGATGATAATTGCTAGTTTCTACCTTATACTTATCTGTTTGCTCCGCTCTTCCAGCTACTAGATGCGTTGACTCATGATAAAGATTACTTCCAACAACTCCACACATCCAGGCAACTTTTTCATAAAGCTCACGCTGGAAAACATAGATAGGGTTTTTTCTAAATTTAACGCTAGATTCTCGAAAAAACCACAAACCTTTTTTTCAGGTTCAATGCAAGTGAAACTAATTTTTGCTCCTTCAAATGCACTTGAGTAGACTGGATGGTTCCATTGTGGCAACTGCTTTTGCTCGTTTATACTTTCCAGCACAATAGGAGGACCATATACTCTGTAAATGTCTGCTACACGTAGAAATAATAGTAATTATTCCTAAAGACCAATTTTAAAAAATTTTAAAGACCAATAATAACACTAGAAAATTGAAACCAGGGTGTTGATAATCAGAGCTGTCAAAATCGCGGCCGCGGATAACTCAATCCGGCCGTCCTTTCACCAGAATGCATAACTTTTTATGCTCTACAGGGCCGCCTCTTACATCGAAAAGATCCCACCGTTAGGAAGCGAGATATAAAAACGGCCTCGGCTTTTTTTCGGCCGATTCGACAGCTCTGTTGATAATAAAGAGTCGCGCTAATACATAAATGGAACAATGTCGCCTTGTCAAAGTCTCAAAGAACGATGATTTAGGAGAGTCAACTGCGAGCACTAACTTAATTTTTTTAGCCTGAAGTTTGCGAAAAATTTTTCCACGAAAGCACGGGAGCACGAAAAAATCATCAGAGCTTTGAAGACGATCAACTGATTCCGGGTCGATCCAATCTGGCATAACACCTGCGTTTTTCACAACCTGTAAACGTTTCACTGAAATAATCTCATAATTTAATGGTTGCCTCACTTGAAAGGTTTCTTCTAAATTTTGCAACTCAAGTGCAGTTGGATTCCCGTCCGTAGTTTTTATGAAGAAAAGATTGAACGGAGAGTCTAGTTCTTCGTCATCGCAGAGTATTGAATCATCTTGCATTCTAAGAACCTGCATTACAATATTTGGCATTCGTTTCTGAATTTTACAATTACCTCGCTTCTTCGTAGCTTTTTGGGGGCTGGTGGCGCTGTCATTTCAAAATAAACTGAAGGCCCACTGCTTCGATTTTTTCTACAAGAACAAAAACATTAAACGAAAAATTTCAAACGCAATGGTTCGCGCGTAGTAATGTGACTGTATGGACGCCTGCGTCTCGTGAACTGTCACATCATGGAGTTCCAAGTTGTTTACCAAAAACCCCATTAGGAAAACGGAATAAGATAAAAATAAGAGTTGTTTCGAATAATTCGTTTTCATTTCTGAATTTCTACGATATAACTACTTTTCAATTTTACATAGAAATCTCGAAACCCGTTTATGCATTTGTAAGGTGCTAATTAAAGGTGGTAGAACATGAAAAAAATAATACTTCTAAAATTTCAAAATTAGATACCTCTGGTGGGTTCGAACTCAGGGCCAGCCTGGCGCATCACCAAACACGCTACCGGCTGCGCTATGCGGCCGGAAAAACGCGACCACCAGGTTTGCCTATAAGTGCCGGCAGAGAAAAAAAGTCCCCGAAAAGTCCCCGTAGACTTTCATGTTCCACCACCTTTAAGGGTAAGGTCCAAGGAACCAAAAAATAGAAAAAAAAAGATTGCATTCAACTGAGAGTCAGTCCCCTCGCATTCAAATAACACGCATTATTTGAATGAAAGACGGTAACTGATGAAACCAGCCGAATCGGAGGAAGAATTGGTTAAGAAGAAACAGAAAATCGGACTTTGGTTTTATCTGAAATATCTGATTGTGAAACAAAACAAATTTTGTGCAGCCTCTTCATTGTGACCCATGAATAAGAATATTGACTTTTTATTTTTCTGCAGAGTTAGTAGTTTAGACGAATAACTTTTTCTCCACATTTAAATCCAGAGGGATTTCCATTTTTATCAAATTGAAATCGATGGTACAGCTTATCGGTAAGCTTGTCCGAAACCAGAGCTTTTTCACCAATCGAACTTGTGTGATAGACTCGTCCAGTTGCAGTCATTGACAAAGATGCTGGCTGAAGAAAAAAGTTCGGAGGAATCGCTTTTAGAACATAAAACCTGGAATGGATATGAAAGAGAGGATTGACCAATACGTAGTGATTTTTCAGATGAATCCAGTTCTGTATAAACTAGTGGAGTGTCATCGCATCGAAGGAAGTTTCTCTCGATCCCACATAGGCTGACCCAAGGGAATGTTTCCTGTCATTCAACCTATTAGTTTATGAACTAACTGAATTTTACCTGGTATCTACTAGTGTTGTTCGCCTTGATTCTAGAGTAGAAAAAATTTAAAAATGGAATATCTGAAAGTTCATAATTTTCAAAGAATATCTATTTTCCTAATTACCCTTATAAGCTGCTGTAAAGTTTTTCATCCTCGAATCATCGAGAAACAGAAATCCGTTATGATCGACATAATAAAAGTATTCTCTGAAACGTTATCAAAATGCTTCTGTTCGCATAACTAAAGAAACCTTATTTTCGCGTTGTATTGGCCTTGTGTATATAGTTTTCGTGCACCAAGTTTGTTCATCTGAATATTCGCTGCATAAGACAGCCTATTTTTGAAAAAAAAAACCGATCATGGTAAAATATCCGTTCAAATGTGTACAAGATGGATACATGATTTAACCAATCTACATTTATCCGCTCTGAAATTAGAAAACAAAACATTAGATGGATAGTCACGACAGAAAAAAAACACTCAAAATCGTTCTAAAAATCCATTGAAAAAATGAAAAGGGCTTAGAAAAGGCGGAAGTTTGACTTCTTTCCTTGTTCCTTGTCAAACTCTGGATCTTGAGCAACCTGCAATAAAAGATTTTAGTACTTTACTTATCTAATGCTTTAGTTAAAACTCTAACGGTTAGAAAGCACGGTGCCGCCAAAGATTTCTAGTTATCAGTTAATATTATCGCATGAATATGACTCACATTCTTGTAATATTGCCAATCCTTGGACAATGGCTTATCTCCCTCGAGTGGGGATTTGCTCATGTGGAACTCATATGGTGGTTCGTAGTTCTTCTTGTCTTGATAGAACATTCCCTTTTTCCAGAAAGAATAATCGAATTCTCCGCTTGCAAGTCTTTCCTTATGATCGGCAAGTTTTGCCGAACGCTCTTCCATAATTTCTGGATGACGGCGTTCCCAGATCATTCGATGTTTTTGTTTCATATATGCGTCACGAACATCGGATTCTCCTCCTAGCTCGCCGTATTTGATGAAGAAGTTCAGTTCGTTCTCTTCCATGTCTTCAATAACCTTTGCGCACGGCGAATGGTCTGGGTTGTTGAATAGCATGCACCGGTCAACTCGTTGACGTAGTGTTTGCAAAATGAACCCGTCCACCATTTTATCAAGTCGATATTGTTCGTTAGCTTCATAAAAACAGGCTTTGTCGTTCACACCACATTCGTCTATTTCCGGGACGCGAGTGAGTTGGCGATGGTAGTATGGAAGACGATTTCTGTTATTCATCGGCTCCACAACATTTTCTGAAATTGTATATATTTATATTAGACGCCAGGTATTTTAAAAAGATATACTAATCAAAAGAAAAATGTTTTATGTAATTGGGGTTGATAAAAATAACCTCTAAACCAAGTGGCTGGAGCATCGAACGCTTTATGAGCATAGTATCGGAATCTAGGGTAGATGGATCCTCTTGAATCAACATCGCGAACTTTCCAGTAAGCATCCCAAGACGCTTTGTCGTCAGCTTGACGTTTCTCCACTAAGCTTTCCCCCATTCCTAAAGTTTCGTACTGAGAATGGCAGTGAACATTTTGCTTTCGCCAGATAAATTACGTTGCGGTGAAAACGCAGTGCACAAGACTCGGAAAACGTGTAAGGAATCATTTTCTTGATAACAGGAACAACAGGTAAAATAACAACAAATTGAGCACACGAGTTCATAAATTTAGAGCTGGTTCAGTCGATAACGTTCCTTGTGTAACTGTTCTGAACCAAAGAAATGAGTTCATCATCATCTGTTATGAATTCCGATTTGTTGAGTATATCATGTATCTTGATAATATCATCTGTTGTCGGAGCATTGATCCAGATCCTTCCATTCATTCCGACAGTAATCTCAAACTTGAAAAATTTGCCTATTGTTTGCAATATTTTGCATGATGGATTGATAAGACGACGGCAATGATTCAGAGAAACCTAAAAAAAAAAAACAAATGTTTTCCGACTGTAATAGTGACAACAATTTTGTTCCTTACTTTGAACATATATCCTCCATTGAGTTGTCCCATTCCTCTAGCTCGTTTCTCGTCATCAACACATGTAAGTTCGGCTTCGGTTCTCGGCGTAGTATCAAACACTGTTGCATAAATGATATCTCCAGTTTTCAGGTTCGGTCTGTTTCGCTTTGTGGCGCCTTCAAAGTTGGTAAAGTTAATAATTGCAAATTCAGCAGTTCCGATATCCAGACGGAAGAAATCTCCTGTTTTTGAAGTCACAATAGCAATCACACGATCTCCTTCTTGTGGAATATATCTATAAAAAAACAAAAATTAATTTTTCAAATCCCAAACGACCCTTTTACCTTTTGCTGTGTACGTTCAGCCAGACTTTGCCTCCGTCGTTTCTGAAAGCTCCAGGCTGTGTTGAAACTTTTTGCTGACCACGCAAGTTAATTCCATAGCCCGTAATCAATGAATCACTGGAGGATGGTTCGTCAATAACATCTCCAGGTAAATAAACAGTCATGACTGAAAAAAGACCGGTGTTCACAGCATAAATAGTTTAAAAGGATCTGTCGCTAAAAGGTGTATAAATAAAATGTGAATGAAAAAATAAGAAAGTGAAGTGTTTAAAAAAGTAAAATAAATTCATTTTCGAACCATATTACATAAAAAATGATTTTCACTTGCTTTGTATTGAGAAAACAATGGAGCGGCTGTCGTTGTTCTGCACAATTCCGTCAGAGTAACTGCAGACAAAACACGCCAGATAGGCCGTATTTGTTGCTGACCGTAGCATGTATACTTTTCATACTTCGGAAAATCGCAAGGAAAATTTCAAGGCTCCTCCAAAAGCGGGGAACCAAAAGCGAGGAAAAATGGGCGAAGCTTGAAAATTTGCAGCGGTGATTTTCAGTGCAAAACAACATGCGCAGGTTGCGCTTTTTAATCTCCGCACATTTTCCCCGCTTTTGGTTCCCCGGTAACAAGGTTAGTTCCGTACAACATTATCTGTCAATAAGTGAAAAGAATTCTACACTTTCAAAACTCTTTCATTGTGCAACCTTTGTAAGATCATCAAATCCTCAAGGACAAGGAATTTATGATTATGATTGTAGGTCACTATTAGCAAATAGAAAAAAAGTTGGAAAAAAAAATCCTTCATTCGGAAAAATCAAAACAATTTATTTTAAAATTAATTATATAATATAGATATTATCCAAAACATCTCAAAACTAAATTTTCATCAGTGTTGCAACTTCTTCGTCCAACGTACCAGTTTGTCCAAGATGCATACTGTAGAGAAAAGAAAAAGTGTCGATGAAAAAGAGATAGACTATGCGAACTCTTAACTATAAATTCAGAAAATTGATAGAAGAATTCGAATGAAGACCTTCCATCACGTTTTCAAAGCTAGATGATGACAGACCGCTTTCCTTCGAAGTACATTTACCTGAAAAATTGTTGATTATTTAAGTTTTTACATAACATGCGCTAGTATTGTATTCTGAGTTTTCAATCGACGCCGATGATTAATCCGTCATTCCCAGAACTTCCAATCGTCGTCGTTTTTCAGTTGTGCAATATTCCATTTGTTGAGCTTCAGAACTGGAAAATGAAAGATTTAATTTAAAAGTTATCAAAAACCCTCTTTTCAAGCTCACTTATTTTTGTCAATCATTTTTCTTCTCAACGACAAAGCTGGCGGAGTATTTGGGACAAGCCATGAATCGTTCTTAATTTGCTCGATGGTTGCCCGGGCTTCAACATCATCAGTGAGAATCTTCCTCAAGAAGGTGATAGTGTCGGCGTGCATATTTCTCCACACGTTCTCATCGAAAGAGAAACCAGAAATCCATTGGAGATAACTGAATGAAGATCTGAAAAAAAGAACACCATTCAAAACTGCCAATTTACGTAAATTGCATGTGCCTTTAAGGTAAATGAAAAGTATATTTAACTGACTCTGTGGCACTTTCCCATGGTGGAACTCCAATAATCATCTCCATCAAAACGACGCCAGCGGACCAGACATCCACCGGTGGACCACGAAATGGATAATTTTTGAACAGCTCAGGAGCAGCATAGAGTCTTGTTCCACAATTCTGTTTTAACATTGTCTCCTCGCCTTTTTCGTTCCGATAAAATGTAGAAAATCCGAAGTCCGAAATCTTCATGACATCTGAAAAGGGAAACAACGAATGATTGTTGTCTTTTGGAAAACCTGACGTCTTACCTGATTTGGTCAGCAGCAAGTTCTCCGGTTTGATGTCACGGTGGACCACATTATTCTCATGAAGAAAAGCCAGTCCTTCAACAAGTTGACGGAAATAAAATGTTGCTTTTTCCAGGCTCATTCCATCTAAGATCTTCTTGAGAAGTTCACCTCCGTCAACGTATTCCAGATACATGCAGAAAGTGACGTTGTCTGTTTTCATACCAAACATTTTTATCACGTTGATATGACCAATAGTTGTCAGAGCTTGGAGAACTTGGTATTCGGACTTGATGAGCTTCTTGGTTATTTTATCTTCAGATATCATTTGTTTCATTGCAATCTTGATGTTGGAATTAGTTGAATTCTCCAAAAGGATAACCTTTCCGAAGGTACCTTCTCCAAGATTCTTCACGAAACGATAATGAGATTGACTTGTAGACATTGGCCTGTAAATTAATTATATCAGAAAATATCTCAAATAAGAATTCCAAACGGAACAAGTTTAGTGTAAGAAAAACAGTACATGAAAATTTGTAACAGTCATTATGAAAACAATAAAACTGAAGGAATAATACTTCCTGCCAAATGATGGGGGAGAGAGAGACTGTAGGACCTCCCTCTATTGGGGGCGGAGTTTTCGTAACCCACAATAAATGCAATTGCTCCATGTTTTGGGAAATATTGAGTATGTACACCAAAAGTATACCTGTTTCCAATGGCTCGTGTACACTGAATGTTAAGTACGTGTGTCAAAAGTATACCAGAGTGAGATGAAATGTTTATAAGATGTACACCAACCAATTGCACCTGGGATGGGTATCCAATATAAACGAAGTGGTCTCTGGCACGATAGATAGGAAAAAGTTGTTAACAGCAAACTTGTTCGAAATAAACGATGAGTACCTTCAGGGGTTACAACCTTTTAAAACTCAACAGATATTAGTGCAAAGATTGCAATGAAAAAGTTTCTATTTCGAGTAATTAGGTACCTCAAAAAATGAACAAATGTGATGGAAATGATGGGTTCGTTCGCAGACAATTAAACCTGATGTTTCTTCTTGGAATACCTTTATTATGTTCTTAGATAATCTTAAATTTCTTTCCACCTACAACCTTTTTGTTTCCATACTGTAGATTGAACTTTTTAAAAGTATGAACTTGTAAAAATCAGTGTTTTAGCTGTTTCTTTCACCAGGTTTGACAACATACCTGTTTTCACGTTTCACGTGAATGTACTTGTAGAATCATTAAAAAAACTTTCATTCTCCAAATCTATCCACAATGAAGGTTCGACAACTCTCTGCTTCACATGGATTTGTTCCATCCAATTATCATTTTTCAGTTCATTTTGCTCCTGCTAGTGATCATCATTTCCGCTGCTGCTATTCATGAAACAGAGTTTTCAGTGCATATAAAGGGAAAGTTTTTGTGCCATGAAAAACCCTATTCAAAGTGGCCCATGGATGTTTTCTCCGAAGCTGAGCGATGTAAGATTTTTGAAAATTCATTCCAACTAAACAAAGTATCGTTGCAGTCCACTATGATGACTATTCCAGTCGTTTTACAAAAGATGATGGATCGTTTAACTTGAAAGCGTGGATTAAAACAGACGCCTACATGATAACTCCGTATATCTTGATTCAACATAATTGTTGGGAATCGAAACAAGTACCGCATCGTTGCTACCGTAAAATCATTCAGCCTCTTCAACCTAAAGATGTTACTTCTAACTCTCAAACTCCCGATGCGAAAAAAGTATTCGATTTCGGAACAGTCGATCTTCGTTTCAAGCATGTTTCCGAACAAACTGTGATTTGTTGATTGTAGAAACTAAGAAAAGAAAACAAGCTTTATTTAATAAATTAGATGTAATTGCTCTGGGAATTTTCATACTGGAATTGTTCATGTTCTATTCAGATGCAATTCAATGAAACTCTAGGACTTTCTTCTCCTCTTTCCCTCTCTCTCTTTTCTCAATGCGGTCAGCGAAGCGCAGAGAACGAGAGGGGTGGGCGGAGTCCGTCACACACAAAACATAGCAGCCGGCGGAACCCGTACGATGTCGGCTGCCACTTTTAGTTGAGTGCAGCGGTGGAGTTGCTTTCATCGAGACCATACTATACAGAATCATTTCTGCAGTATGTATCTCGTAATTCCCATCAAATTGGTAGAGATGCCAACTGCGATGAAAGGGAGACGGGCATGCCGCGAGCGTGAAACAGTCCTTTTAGGACTTGATGACCGCACGGAGCCGATGAATTTTGGAGCCGTAGTGGCCTGCTCTTCTGAGCAGTTTTTATAACAAACACAGTGAACACATGAAATAAATGCTTCAAAAACTGAAATTATTTCAACCACAACTCATTTACTCATAGAATAATGTAAGGACAAATTATTTAGTTTTGGCAATTTACATGTTTCTATGCTTCTCTTCCAACAAATAGGGGAAAGAAAGAAATTTCTCCTCTTCGTCCGCGTCGCAAGTCTCCTTGACAACGAGCAGAGAGTAACGCATACACTTCTTCAGTTCCACATCGCCAATTCTTTTTATTTTTTTTTCTCTTATACTCATTGTAGTCATTATGGAAGAAAATCATCAAGAAGAACATGAAGAAACAAATAGTTCACAAACAGAAGCAGTAGCTACTTCAGCTCAAGAAGATGGTCCTGGAAAAGAATATGAAATCTATATGAGAGTGAGTGTTGCATGAAATCCCTATTGATTTTCAATAATCAATCAGAAGTTTGGATTTCAGAACGAAGAATTAGTGGATAAACTGAAATTATTGAACTATGAAGAAGGATTTCTGAAACTTGGTGTTGCTTATAAACCCATTTTAAAGTAATTCTTAAAAGAGCAAACAAGAAATCAATGTGAATTTATTCAGACACTATTTCGTTAAATCGAGAAATGTTGGTGAACAATTCTTTTTATTCACTTCTTTGGCTGCTTGGTTGATCAAAAAATCAGGAGAAGAATCATTCAATATGCCTCAGGAAGTATTTTTTAAAAAGATATATTCGATTAGTTAAAACGTTTTTTGTTTCAGTTTGATGATCCGAATTCTACCATTGCAAACATAACATCTGCTGCCAAAAATAAGGTGTGTTTGTTTATTTATTTGAACTGTCTCTTTCTGATATAAGAAGTGAATAATTAGGACTGTCGCGAATTCGTCGTGGTATAAACCACCTTCCTCTCTCTTGTTCATGTTAGGGATTATCTGGGCCTTTGGGGTTTCAAACAAGGACTTAGAATCTCGATAAAATCTCTAAAAATTTAAGAAATATCCTTATATTGCGTGCATTCGTATCAGTTTTTCGACATGGTCAGAAGCTGATTTCAGTTGCGTCAAACGTATGATCAGTAAACTTATCACATTTTTATTATTAGAAAAACTGTGATCAACGTTCCAAATTACTGTAAAAAGGTTTTTGACATATTGGGAACTCGGAAAAAAGGGTCGAAACTTCATCGTTGAATACAAAAATAATTCACATCTGAGTTCATTTATTCATCATCATCACCATCATCATCGTCATCATCATCTCCGTCGTCATCAGCTCTAACAACACCAATTGATTCTTCCCTTTTGAATCTCTCCACAAGTTTGGCATGTCCATCGGAATGATGACGATGTAGAGAAGCAGAATAAGCGAAAGAGAAAATAATAAGAAGAATTAGAAGAATTCTCATTTTTTTGTTGTCTAAAACTAACTTACTTTCAAATCGCCATCTCTCTTTTATACTACTTTTCTCGACAAAAACAGTTTATGAGACAAAAAAACCATAGATCAAGCACATATTCTCGTCATTCATTCACCTTGATTGAAACATGAGATCTGCTTCAGACAAAAAACCATTTTAAGGTCAAATGAAACAATTATGACCTCAAAATCACCTGACGGTCATCTGCGAAGAGAAAAAAGAAATTCAAAAGTACAGAAGAATGTAGTTTGAGATGTATAATCGTAGATTTCGTTTATGATAAAACGAATAAAAAAAGGAAATCTTGTATGATCTCCGTGTGTTTTCTTCTCGGAACCTGCTTTTTTTCTGAGATGGCCTACTCACTTTTCACTTCCATACTGTTTTTTTTGTAAGGTGATCTTTTGGAAGTCAGTTTGAAGTTCAATGATTGGCTTCTGTCATACTTATTTGATTATAAATTGTTAAGTTGAAAACTTCCAAATCCACTTTCGGATCTTCTTTTTTTTTGCATGGAAACGCCCTGAACATGATGTTTGAAATCTTCCAAAGACTGGATCTAAAACTGTTTTTTCACCTAAAAATTGAACCAATTTGAACTTTTTATTCAAAAATAAAACAAAGCAAAACCCGTATAAAACGAGAAAGTATAACTCTTTTTTAAACGATATCTAAAGAGTACATCCGTTTTCTCCCTCTTCAAAATCAGTTGATATTAATTGATGAATATAAATATTCCTATAACTTTTATATGTTACGAATTCACTTGCCACATTCGTGCATCTTAATCCAGGGAATGCGGGGATATTACAGTATTCTGGCCCTGGAAATTCATTTCTTTCTTAGAAGGAAAACTGGTTTGAACGTACCACGACAAGTTCCAATGTCTTTCATACTGTAGAAGATTCGATTGTAACACACTTCAATCAATGGATAGTATAATGAAACTTTTGGAAGTCTCGCGTAAATCTGAAAACTCTGTTGGTCTTTTATTTTTACTTTTGAAAACTCACCGCTTTCATATTTCCCTCTGATACACGATTTTTGAATTTTCTTTGAATTTTAAGACCATCAGAAACATTATATACAGTTCGTTTTGTTGCATTCAAATGATATGGGTCGAAATATGGGGGATTCGAAATTTCTAAAAGATATTTTGATATTCAAAAAACAGTCATACACTCAGAAACATACTTGATCTGTTAACAGTTGGATAATCTGGAAACTTCCAAATTCTCAAATGATAGAATGCATTCACATCCACAGGCATCACTTTTTGTTCGTATCCTTCTTTTATTGAATATGATCTATGAATCCAAATACTATCCACTCTTTCCGGCCGAACAACCAGTTTTCCCCATCGTTGCTCTCCCTAAAAGAATTGAAACTTTCTGAAAAAACAGCACTCTAATTACCTTGAATTTGATTGATGCCAATAAAGAAATGGGTGAGTAGAGAGCTGGTGTCGTGGCTGAAATTCGAGGAGTAAACCATTTTTATTACAAATTGGCTATTCTCAAAAACCAACTATCTAGCAATTAAAAAACTAAAGCATTAGCATCAGCAAAAATGGAAATTTTTTTCATTTTTGTTTTGTTTTGTTTTTTGATAGATTCAAACGAAAATATAAATATTTCTGAATGTTCGAAAAAAAAAACTCACAAGATTCAATAGAAGTTTGTGTCATGTTATAAACAATTGCACCAGCCGTCGGGAACATGTTAAAAGCCTGAAAGATATGAATTGAAAGGTATCTGTAGCCAACTAAACTAATTATTGATCGGAAATAATTTCGAAAGAATCATATCAACTCAATTAGAAACTTTTCAAATAATTTCCCAAAATTTCTTTTCTCACATTACTTTCAAGAAGGTTTTTCTCTAACCTGAGTGAACTCTTCATGATAATTCTTTCCTAAAACTGGAACAAGAATATCATCTGGATCAGGAAATACGATGAATTCAGCTGATTCTTTGTATTGCAATAGACAATCAGTCATTGCTGATGCCTGATTTCTGAATTCCAATTCAGTATTTGGGTCAAACATTGGAGGAGCAGCACGAGACTCCCCAATTCTGATTGATGGCCATGGAGAGATTCTTGTCTTTAAATTTGATTTTTGTAATTTAGATATTGGAGAAAAGAACTTGCTTACATTCTTATTTTCTTTGATTAACTTGAACAAATCTGTGATCATAGATCGAACATAGAAATGCATGAAAGCACCATAATGAGAATAAATCTGAAATTGGATTGAGATGAAAACCAAACAAAAGAATGTTAAAAACCTCGACTGTTGCAAGAAGGAGTTGCCATCTTTCGTTTAAAAATAGAGGAGAGAAACAAGCAACTACTTTTCGAGGTGTTTGGAATGGTGAACGAAGTGAAAGCTAAAAAAAAACAGTAAAGGTTGAAGAGAGTGACTTAAGAAGAAGTTCTTTAACAGTTCAGAACCTTTGTGTGTAGTGAATACAAAAAGTCAGTGTTCTGATTCGAATGCTTTCCTACCATTAGGTTGTAAATGAAAAGCAACAAACCTCCATTCCATCTTTTTTATTTGTAGATAATTTAAGAAGAACATGATCTTCTGGAACTTGTCCAACTGCCAAATACGGAACCCATTTACAGAAAAACGGAATCTTGTTGATAACTGGTTGAATTTTGAATTGAACTTCCACATTCCCTTGCATTGTCTCTGCCACCACATTCAATGTGGAGTATTTCAAATGGAAGACTTGAACGGAATTGAATAAAATGACAGCTGTACTTGGAGGGAAACTCTTTGAATTCTCATAATAAGTTGTTGATAACACAACAATATCATCATTCCGTGCCACGTAGTCATGAAGAATATGATTATGTTGACGATCGAATATTGTCAGTCCTAAGATAGGTTTAAGATAAGATTCAATATCTGAAGGAAGGTTACCTGCTAGAATAGTGACAGCAATCAAAAATCCAAGACAAACTACAATAAAAATGAATAGACGCACGAATCTTTTTCCTGAAGTTTTTATTGAAAAGGTTCTAGAAGTCTTCTATTTTCTAACCTTTAAAAATGAGTCGACAACTTTCAAGCATCATAAAACGTGTAGTATCTTCAATTAATTTTTTAAAATTTGTTAGTTGAAACGGAAGGAAAATAGTGCGATGCCAACAAAAAGAAGGAAGAAAAGGGAGAAAGAATCGACGTATTGAAGAGTTTTCGTTCTTCTCCGAATATCTGAGATTTAATCTCTTTTTTCCGAAAAGGTGTCCATCTCCATCCTTTTCTTATTCACCTCTTCTTATTCTTCTTCTTCTTACAGTTTAAAATTAACGATTTTTTGAAGTCTACGGTCCTTAGTTTCAGTTTTCAAAGTACATCTTTTGTATTGAACTATTTAGAAAGTAATGGTGAAGTTTCGAGACTTCTTTAATCTTAATAAGTCCTAAACTGTCATTCTCTCTTCAAAAGATTCGATCTTTCGATAAAAGAGTTCAAATCGGGTATTGACTAGGACACAGCCTCACACACTAACTCAGTTCATCTTTTTCTAACTTCACTAAACTTTTTTAAACTTCATTGAACCCATTTACAACAAAATCTCATCAATATCTTTTTTTTCCAATACCGTATATATGATCTCACAATTATAAAGGAAGGAACGTGCTGTTTTTTTTTAAACTTCAAAAATCTCAAATTTGAGAAATCTTGTAATTCAGGGAATTCCAATTGACTTCACAGCTGCAAAACTGAAATCTGGAGCCGGAGAAAATGTGATTTACATATTGAGTGCACTTGCTGATGCTGCTCTCATTCACGTTGGATTTAAATGGGAAAAGTGAGAAATAGGATTACAAATCTATTTTTTAAAATGAAAGTTCAGAATGATTCCTCCGAAAGAAGAAGACGAAGATACTGCAGTTGATGAACAAGATGATGACGATGATAATGAAGATGTTACTGAAGATCCAACTACCTTTTTGGATGATGAAGACGATGATAATGTTATTGAAATTGACTTGAAAGCACAGGGTGTGGTTACTGAATCTGTGAGTTTTGAATAGAATGGAATTTCATTTTCAAAGAATATAAATACAGAAGGATCCACTGAAAAGTGTTCTTCAAAGTAACACGGATTCAATTTCATGGAAACAAGAAGTCGAAAGAGTTGCTCCACAATTGAAGATAACTCTGAGACAGGATGCAAAAGATTGGCGTCTTCATCTCGAACAAATGAATTCAATGCATAAAAATGTTGAGCAAAAAGTTGGAAACGTCGGACCGGATTTAGAAATTGTTGGTTGATTTTAATAATAATCGATTATTGGAGTCGTATTTGTTAAGATATCAAAAGGGATTGCAAAAACATTGGAAAGAATATCGACGAGAGAGAAATCATTGAATACTCAGTTATCAAGTATGATGAACAAATTCAAGAGAGCCACTGATACACGAGCCGAATTGAGAGAGAAATACAAGTGAGTCTGTCTAAAATCTCTTGGCTTTTGATGCATTTAGACCTTGTTAATCACATCCAATTTCCACTAAAATGAATCTTTTTTTGCAGAGCAGCATCAGTCGGAGTCAGCTCTCGAACTGAAACTCTTGATCGTATAAGTGATGATATTGAACAATTGAAACAACAAATTGAAGAGCAAGGAGCAAAATCAAGTGATGGAGCACCTCTTGTGAAAATAAAACAGGCTGTGAGCAAATTAGAAGAGGAATTACAGACAATGAATGTGCAAATAGGTGTTTTGGAGCAATCGATTCTCAATACTTATCTCAGAGATCATTTCAATTTCAGTGCTAATCTTTTGAATATTCTTTGAACTCTCATTCTTCCCTTCTTCCTCCCAAAACACATTTTCAGTCATAATTTCTTTTGCTCTGAAAACTTTTTCTTCAATTGAATGGACTTCTCGAATCTTGTCCAAACCTTCAAACTGACCCCTCTTTTTTCAATGAAATTATGACGTTTTGTCTAGTCTTTTTCATTCAAAAACGGAAAAAGTCATCGTTTTCTCCAAAAATGAACTATTCCCATGAGTTCAATTTCTCAGTGGATAAAGTTTTGCTCTAAGAGCATTTCTCTCTCTCTTCCCTCTCTCCCTCTTCTCTTCCTGACACCTACTAACCTACAAAACTTCTCTTTTCCTCAAAGAAACTTGACTAATGAGCATTGGGGAGGCTATCCGACATATGGGGGCAGTTTTTGGGGGCAGAAAGGGGAAGAGACAACTCTCGTGGGTGACAAAAAACGTTTTTAAAACTTTCTTGTGACACACTGATTGAAGCCAGCTGGACGAGGGAATAAGAAGAAGAAGAGTTGCGAAATAAACGGAAAGTTACGACCAACTGTGAATATTTTGATCTGTTGGACTCGATTTGAAATTACACGAAACCATGAAAATTAATCGAAGAGGAGTTCTGAAATTGGTTTGAAATCTGTTCCATCATTTCCGGATTAAAAAAATTCCAGATTTCTTTGATAACTTTCCTTTTTAAAAACGTTTTGTGAACTTTATTTCTGTTTGCAGTAAGGATTGGTAGTTGATTGGTAGATCTCGATTGTAGTCTATTCTGCTATGATATTTTAAGAACATGCTCTTTTAATTCTTTTGTGTAGAAGATAGAAAAGTTATAATTTGAAACTCTTTTATTTTGCTAAAAAAAGAGTTTCGACGCTCCATTTGATATTCATAAAAAGCGATTAATTTGTGGAAATCGGGAAAAAAACAAAGAAAAAAAGAAAGAAAAAGATCATTTTCGGGAAGGAATTCAGAATGTTTTGATTCGGGGTTTTGGATTTTTTGGAAAGGGAAATGGGGTATCAGTTTGTAGAAAAGGGAAACATTTCGAACCCGTAAACAGCGAAATTAAGAGAAAAACCTATAAAATTATAATGCGGAAGCCTCTTTTTTGGTTTTTTGAGAAAAATTGAAAAAATGAAAACAATCACAGGCAAGATGCTAGAAAAAACAAAGAAAAGGAGAAGCAAAAGGAAATGAGAGAGTGTGTGAGACGAAGAGAATTAGAGATTGAAAGACAACGGGATGAAGAGGTGAAATAATTCCATGTAAACCAAAAAAAAAGAAGTAGTTCCTAAGCAAAAGACACCTCGTAACGGCATGGGATATCGGTTAAATACAGACGGGAATAGTTTGGTCCCCAACCTTTTCCAACTGATATTACCAGATTTTGTTGAGCTAGTGCAGGGTCCTGAAATAGTTATTTATCATAATTTGAGAATACTTGCATTCTTTATCGGGAAGACGGAAAGATGACTAAGCGCTCCACTGATGATGCCGTCCTTTACGTTGAAACAGCTAGGCCACATCGTCATTTTGGTTGTCATGGCCTAGCTTTTCTAAAGTGGCGGACGGCGTCATCAATGGAGCGCCTAGTCATCCGATGTATTTTCCAAATATTTGGCCAAATACTTCTTAACATTTTTGGCAGTTCAAGAATAGAAAACCGCTTCATAAGAATTTTATGCTTTTATCGGATTGGCAGTTTTCAAAACTGAGCTTCCTGTTTTATCTACCGTAACTCCCGTAGGGGTTCAGTCATCTCTATATGTTCAGAGCAGTATATCTCGATTATCTTTAGTGTTATCAAAAAGTTTTCAATTGACAATATTTTTCAATTTTATATGTGATCATTCTTCTTGTTAATCACTCTTTGAAATTTTGCAGAGAAAATTGAGAAAAGCTGTTCTAAGCATACAGTACAGGGCGAGTCTCCTCTAAGAAATTCCAGTTTATTTTTTGTTATCTATTTCAAACTCAAATTTAACTTTCTTTAATCGTTTTTGATTCAATAATCTCACCTTACTAGGCCTTCGCACTTTCGTCCGTTCACTTGCAGGTGCTGATGCAGAGACTTCTCCTCGATGTACTCGTATACAGTATCCAGGAGATAATCGACGAAGAGTATCTTTTGTTGATGAAACATTCGGAGTCATTGATAGAAATAAAGGTCGTGTACCACTGAAAACTTTCGTTTTTTCGAATAAAAGACATTTCAAAACGATACCTATTATATAACCAAACGTCTTCTGGATTCGTTGAACCAATCGGATCAGCTTGTCGTATTAATGCAAATGATACTTCATTTTTTAAATCCCAGGGACTACATTCCAATTGGGCGTCATGAACTGCAAAGAGAAGCTACTTTAAAACTTCAAGAAAAAGGAAAAAGAAAGGTTACCAGATTTCGATAAAACTCCAACAGCTGCAAATGCTCCATGCAGCCATACTGTATCACCGATTTGTTCTTTTCGTTCATACCTCGTCATTTTTGCCCATGCTAAAATTATAAGTTATTTTCAGTGAGAATGATTCTCTAAAACTCCCCCAACTTTCAGATTTTCAGTCAAACCCCCTTTTCGACTTTCAGAATAGAAACATTTTGAATTTCTGATTTCGGAAGAAGAATAAAACGTACACCTATTTGACTCGTGATGATGATAGTGTATCAAATCATCAGGATCCTGTGAACTTCTTGATGTACAAGGAGGAGAATCATCTGGAATTGGAGGAGTTGCCGTTGGAACAGAAGGAGGAGGTCGATCCGGAAGTTCACCAGCCAGAATTTTCGGAAGTTTTGAGATTTCTGCATCGTGAGTGTCTGAAAAATAAAATGGTTATTTATGGTTACAGGTAAAACATTCACATGGCAAGAATTTTGAAATTTTTATGTAAGATTCATACGAGTGATTTCATTTCAGACTTTTGAAAACTTTTAAAAAAAGAAAAACTGACGATCTCGATGTCGATAGGTGATGTGTCCGTTACCAATAAGTGATGATCTATGATTGTTTTGATGGACAGAAGAGTTCTTGTCTTCCGATCCATCATCATCACCTCCATTCGTTTCAGGACGGATCCATAATGCATAGTGATACGGGTTACAACATGATACTGAAACTCTTTTCTTTTTTTTTAAATCAAGAGTTTTTTTTCAAAATGTGATAGAAATCAGAGGGCAGAAGATAAATGGAAAAAAGGTGATTTCAAATGAGAGACGGAGAGTGAGAGGGCAATACTTTGACAGCTCAGTCTTGACATCATTTGAGAACTTTTTTGTCAAAAATCCTAACTCGGTTTGTGAAACTCTCCGAAGAACTTTTATATTCCCGTTGCTAGGGGGCACCTTTTGAATACTCACCGGTGGCATTATTAATAGTGACTCTTCCAAATCTACACCATGGAAGAGCTTCTAATCGATGTAGTGCTGCATCAACTTGTAAATCTTTCCACCTCCAAAGTTTACAACATAAATATGGCATACTCATCGGACGGTCAATTTGTGGTATTAAACCTGAAAATCAGAATAGATTAGAAACTGAAAACGTAACCGAATCATAAAAACATTCTGAATGGTAATCGTTTTTGATATTTAAAGAACATTCAACCCAGTATTTTCAAATTACCAGTAGGGTTTGAAAACCTTATTCCACTTTAACTAAAGATTTCAGTTTTTGTTGGTTTTTTTCTGAACATTTATACTTTTTATTCCAAAAAAAAGGTTTACCAGAATCTTCATCCGGAGGATCTTCTTCTACCCGTTCATCCATCGGAGGGCCTGGGGCACACGCTTTTGAATCAACTCCATCACTTTCAACTGCCTTTCGGATAACTTCAACGTCTTCTGCATCAAAACCACGCATCAGACGAAGAAATCTGTAATAATTTGAAATATTCATAAACATTTCAACTGAAAACAAGTTCACCTCCTTCTGGCTCTCCGTTCATCTGAAGTGACTAGAAGACGTCGCCGCCATAGTCTTTCGACGTGTCGCCGCCTCTCGCTGAACACACACCACATGCCACAATCCATCGTGGTGCATGCCGTGATGTGTTACCACAATCAGCGATACGAAACGGTTCTTCGAAAGGCACGCAACGATGGATGGACGGGTGAAGGGTGATAGTGAAAAGAGAGACGACGAGGCGACGAATGATGGTATTCCGATGGTGTCGCGCTCTGCAAATCAGAAAATTATTCATTTAGAAAAATAGGTTGGAAGTGTAGAAATGACGATATAAGAGAGTGAGGATATTGACAAAAATAGGGAAATATTGAAAATCATCAAGAAGTAATGGAAATGAGATTAGAAAACCATCGAATTTGCAAAGCAAAAAACTTCAAAACTGCAATTTCTGAACTTGAAACTTTGAGAAAATGAAACTTTGGTTGTAATTTTTCAGAGCTACTGTGGAACTCAAAAAAAAACAAGTTACCTTGGATATCAATTCAAGGATTATTGTAACTTCTATTCGGTGAGATCATGATCATGAAACTGTCTATAATTTATGTAAAAAATTCAAAATTTCCCAAAACTCTAACTTCTTCACAAGAAATGTTGAGGGGGATAACCTCTAAAAGTTTCAAAATTAGCAGGAGAATGGAAGTAGTCGTCGTGAGAATCTTCATCACAAGCCCCGCCCACATTTTCGTGTAAACACCATAAAATGAGAAGGGAGTGTCTGTTTGAAAGAAGTCGTAAACACTTGACTAATACCCCGAGAAGAAAGAGGAAAGAAAATAAAGAAGAAAGAGCAGACAGAACAAAAAAAATAAGTAAATCATTTCGTTCCCGTGTTCTTCTCTTCTTTTCACAAAACTATTTTTTTGTTGTAAGACCCCTTCTCTCGTTCTCTGCGTCTCTTATATATGTATCCCTATCAATCTGAATACGATGATGATGAAGAACAAAAAAAGGTTTTTTTTTTTGTGAAAAAATGGAATAAAAGTGCAGAGAGCAACAAGAAATAGAGAGAGACAGAGAGAATGTCGGCGTCCCTCTTTTGACGTTTCGGACGGACGGACGCAGGACGAAATTAGCTGCCATCAATCACAATTTATTACCACGCAATATGAGCAAAAGCCGACGAAGAGACAAAATGAACGGAAGACGCAGATGGTTTAAGAAATTGGTCTCGTTTTGGAATTGAAATAGGTGGATGTGATGGAGAATAGAGGGACAGTTAAGTAGGATTTGGGAGGAAGAGCGTATGGTTACAGTCAAAGACTTTTCAGAATTTTTTATCCGGGAATAGGATTTCAGCATCTCAGCCATCTTAATTTCGCGTTTGGTCAACATTTGGTGACGAATAGATTCTTCGCAACGGTCACTTTCCCAAAAACAGTCTCTGAATTAAAATTGTCCCACTGCTCTTTTATTAAAGGTTTGGTTTTCACTCAATCGTTTCGATCCAAAAACAATTAGATCTCACGGGTTTTGTTTCGAAAACAGAAGCCACATTCTGAAAAAAAAAACAACTTCCAGTAGTTTACCAAAAAACAGAAAATACCGTAAATCTTTAAGAAATCAATATACCGAATTGGGAGTAGTTCAGATCAAAAAGTAGTTCATCTCCAGGGAGGTTTCCCTCGTTTTTTGTCACTTTTCCCCCCACACCAACTTCTTGTTTAACTTTAAAACTTCTTTTGTTTCACTCTTTTTCTACTCGTTTCCCTTTTTTTTTTTTGAAAAAAAAGAAGAAGCACTCTCTGACTTTTGAGAGATAGCGAAAAGAGGGGGTGGAAAAGTGGAGGAGAAGAAGAAGAAGGGAAGGAGAAGAGGGTGTGAAAATGTTTCAATTTATCTCAATTCATCTCAAAAACATGACAAACAAATTCAAATTTATTTTTGAAATTAAATCAGTGAAGAAGAGATAAGAAATGAAGTTTCTTATTGATTGTTTGGTTTCTAGAGTTTCTTTAGAATACAGTACCAAACGATTGAATGGTGAACACAAAATGCCCAATGACCCTAAACAAAGAGCTAACAGTTTTAAAATGATCAGGTTCATCGAGAAAGTCTCATAGTCTGATAAATGGGTCATCTCTGAACTTTCTCACTAAGGTAACCGAAAGGTTCTATCTTTAGATGCTTAGTAGAACTAGGTTGGTTAGGATTCCAACTCAATAGATTTCAGGTATACTGTAAATACTCTGATAGATGTGACCTTGGTGCCACGTGTTTGAGACTCCATATTTCGATTCCTAGTCGAGGTACAAACAGTTAGTCAACTAAAAACTTGTTCTTAAAGCATTTTTACAAAATTCTTCAGTTGACAACTTTTTACTATCTCATCTGGGAACCAAGATATGATGCCCCGAACAGACGGTAGCGGAGGCAACTCTATTAGAGTGTTTACGGTAAATTTAGAAAAAAACATTAATTTTATTCGATCTTCAAAAAAAGCTACAGAATTATGTTTCATCCTCTAAAACATAGTCATATGAAAAGAAATAAGAAATTAAGTGGAAGAGTGTGTATGTCATCCGGTGTCAAATCTCAAGTTTAGTGATTTCTGAGAAATCCTATTAAATGATAACATTCTTTTTATATTTTATAGTTTCAAGTATAGTTTTCGAAATCTTCAAAACTACAAAATCCCAGATTTTCTAGATTTAGATTTTCCAAAATTTTTGTTAATGAGCCGAAAAAAACTAAAGAGGTCCTTCTGAGAATTAGAGAAAAATACGGAAAAGGCGGGTGATGGTGACGAGGAGGAGCAAAAAAAGTTTGTGAAATACGAAAAGAGCGATGGGGGGGGGTCTCCTCCCTCCCGACACCAAATTGGTGGGGGCGAAGAGTGTATGTGAGGCATGGCGGCTTCTGAAGGGAAGAAGAGACTCCATCCTCCTTCTCCTTCTTCTTCTCCCAAATCCGGATGGGAAGAAGAAAACGGAAAGGGTTGCGAAAAATTAGCGAGCTTTCTTTGTGGGTGGTGGTGGTGGAAGTTGCTTGCTCGTTCCCAAGAAAGTTTTAGTCGTCATCTACTTCCTTTTCCAGATCTTTTTTGTTGTTCAAATGGAAAGAAGAGAGAGAAAACATTTTGTTGTTGTAGTAAACTCGACGAAATGATCGAAATGCAATAGGGACTTTTGTGTTTGGATTGACTGGTAACCTAAATTTATATTTGAGTTCACCTATAAAAGTGCCTGCGGGATTTCTGAGTTTTGTTCATTTTCAAAGTTACAGTAGCTACATGAAAGTTATATACTTAATGACTATTTTTGATGAACAACTCTAGTTTTTTTTTCAAATTATCAAATTATGATGGAACAAATAAAACCCTCAAAAAAGACATAAAACTCGGATCGAGTGGTACTGTTTCATTCAAAAAAGAAGAGAGTATTAAATGTTATTGATGTTCAGAATCTGGTTGCTAAGGAGATTATAAGGGACCTTTCAACACAAAATGGAGCTGGATAATCGGAACCAGTGGGAAGTTTATAAGTAGGTCTTCAGAAGTTGATGATCTCTTGTTGAGACTGCAGTCAAATCTGATTTGACATTAGCAAATGCATAAAGAACAACGAAGAGTTTTTAAAGAAACATTGTCAAGGATCGTTCTGATCTGTTAGACCATCATAATCTCTAACATAAAGTCTTGAATATCAATAGTTGATCTTTTGAACGCCAAAGTTTCGCTAATATAATCAGAATAACTGAACTCCCGGCTTTTTTGTTAATGGCTTTCAGTAGGGAGATGTATATAGTTTTCAGAGAAGTCTAGGTATTCAGTTCCATTGAATTTGAGGGAGAGAGAGAGAGAGAGCAATCAAAAAAGATACATCGTTTTCGAAATTGTTGCCTTTCTTCACTTCAATATTACTATTTTTCCGATCAAAAACATGCAAACTTTGACCCATTTTGCGAGGAGTAAAAGTCATTTTGCACTTTTCGTCTTTTCTCACAACAAAAGGAAATAGTCAAGCTTCCTGCTCCCCCCAATTTTCGAATTTATAGTGTTGAAACCCAAAAAAAGAAAAATGGGTGTGGTCGAATAAAAAGATACAAAGTGGACGGAGAACAATGGTAATTAAATCGAAAAGAGGAGCCTGATGGCTGTTGGCGCCAGAAGAAGAACATGAAGAAGCACAGAAGACGTAGAAGAACGAAGAAGCGGGTGTAAAAACGACGATGGCGGTGGCGTCGTCATCGTCGTCGTCGGGGTCCCATGAAGAAGGACTAGAAGAAGGGGACGGCGGGAGGACTAGGAAAAAAAAGAAAGAAGAATAAAAGCAGAGCAACAATGGACATGACAAAAAGGGGTTGGAGTGCGTGTGGTTGTGTATGTGTTTGCGGCGGTGACAGAGACATAGAAAGAGCCCACCGCCAGGACCCCGATTAGTTGTGTGTAGTGGCGACGGGATGGATGAAGTAACACAAAAAAATGGGTGTGCAAATGCAGGAAACACGTGTCTCATGGATATTATGAATTGAGCAGAAAAAGGGATTCCCCCGATGTCTTTGTTCTCCCGGAACTTCACTCGGTTCCTTCACTGATTCTTGAAGCTTCAGCGTCTTTCTCATGTCTGAGGACACCAAGATCAAGTTTGGCTTGACCGGTCAATTTTTTTTTTTGAATTAGAAATGATCTTAGAAGTTTTTCTCCAGGAATCGTATTAAATTTGGGTAACAAAAGCCATACGACTTTCTACTAGACAATCGAACAGCTGATATCGTTGGCATTATTCATTATTTGTGATACTATATCACCAGAGAAACAAAATTCGTGTTTCAAACTTTCGTAAGTATTTATTTCGGCTTATAAAACCTGAAGAAATCACGGAAGAACTTCCTGATGTCCAAAAATAAATGGACCACTAATGTTCTTTTCATCTCAATATAGAAGCATTGTTCTCTGTGTTTTTGTTTCAAGCATTCTATGCTTTCCATGAAACAGAAATGTTTGATTGAGATTGGCACGAATGAGCAGATGAGAGATCTAAGTTGAGCTAGAACAGTACTCTGTTTTGTGAATTTTCAAATGAATTCAACAGTCTCCGCTTCTCCATCAATCATTTCATTTGGGTCCAAAGAACTTCTTCTTCTTCTAAGTTTCAACGGATTCCACGTCATTATTCACGTGGTTTCATTGGGTGCGTGGGAAAATTCGAAAAACTTCCAAAGCTTTGAAATTTCCATCGAAATGCTCTCTGACTTCTTATTTCTCTTCCCTTTTCTTATTGCTCATTCATCATCGGTTACACGTGTCTTTGGTTTTTTTCCACACAAAGAGTTCTTCTTGTCATTCGTTTTTTTGAAGAGGAATCGATCAAAAAAACGAAAGAGCAACGGAGGAAAAGAAGATGAATGGAGATGAAATAACTGAATGAATGAGGGGGAAATGAAAAGAACACGGAGCGGAAATTAGTTCGAAGAAAAATGGTATTCCGGATATAAAGAGTGATCATCTCGGAACAGTACAGAAGTGGTAAAAGGAAACAGGTGTGTTGTTTCCAAATCGTTTATTTCCTGCGATAATACCTAGCAACGGAAGAATAGCTGCAGTCAGCACAGACTATTAGTATAGAAATATTATTTATTCTGAAATATCCAGCATGAGATGGACCCTAAAATCAGAAACTGAGAAGAACGGTTCTTCTAAAAACTAGTTTTCCATGCTGAATGCAAACCTCACCTTTTGCAAAAGATATTAAAAGGGAAAAAAGCAGAAGAGCAAAGTGAAAAAAGAAGGAAAGTCAGAGTGCTCACCTCCTCAGTGAACCAGTCAAGGAACATTAGAAATTTATATTGGTTTGGAGCATTTGAATTTTAGATATTTCATGGAGTCTCAGATATCCAAAAGTCTCGTTTCGAATCTTTGCATCCCTCTCCTTCCGTACACATTAAAAATCACATTGTGTACATTTGCATCTCATCACCTAAAACTACCGTATTCCTTCGGGGAGAAACTCCAGATAAATGTACAAAATGGCGTCGAATGTAGCAGAAGAAGAAGAAGAAGAAGAAGAAGGGAAAACGGAAAAGAAGATGTGATTTGGAAGAAGCTTCTTCACTACAGACGCATCGAAAGTTACGGGTCCCCAGAGAATGGTTCGTCCTCCGAAAAGAAGAAGAAAAAGGGCCACAAGTCGAAAAGTCAAAGTGTATAGGAAAATATAGAAAAGGATGGGGGACTTGTTGGTGCACATACACCCCACCCATCTCCTTCATGAGCAACCATGATTTTGTTTATAAAAGGATCGATTTAAAAAGGAAAGCAACGAAGGAAAGAAACACAAATTCTTTTTCAAAAAATATAAACATTTTGGTTTTTCCATTTTTCTATGACTTATTGGAAGAATAAGGAGGAAGAAAGAAACACAAATATGCACTAGTAGCCTTCTAACATACAGCCACCAACACATAAAATTGATGAACCGGAAAATTATTGTTATGTCCTCCCTCCCGTCACAAAACCTCTCTTCTATTGTTCTTTTTGGAAGAAGCATCTCCCGAAGCACCTACTTTTAAGAAGGATAGATGAGTGGAATATAGAGCAAAGAAACAAATCTGATGAGTACTTTAAATATTCTTATCTCAGAAGTTTCGAAGCACCTAGAACTTCTAATTCTAGTCGTTTTCTTTTTTTCTTCATAATTCAAAAAATCGTTTCCGAAAGCAATGTTCCAAATCATTTTCATCAAACTAGAAATCTTTTTAAAACTGAAGACACTGCGGAAGAATCAGTGAACAGTTCTTTCCCATCTTCCTGATCCGGTCTTCTACTCTTCGAAATCTGCTCAGTATCTTTCCTTCCGTATGTTGTAATGTGTTCTGATCATTGAAAATGAGAACAAGTTCTCATAAAACATGATAACATCTAGAATTACAAGAGAAAAATGAGAAGAAGAAGAAGAGGAGGAAAGAAGATGTCGAAAAAAATATGAATAGGTTTTGTTGCGGAGCATTTTTAAACAGTTGTTGTCTAGTTTTGAAAAGAACTCGGAATTTGAGAAAATCACTGAACACATATTCTATTTACCACAACAAAAATAAGTAGAGGGAAGACTTTCGGATAGAGAATCGGAGAGTTACAAGACGGCATAATTTCATCCTATACGATCTTCCCTCTCGATCCCTAGTAGGAATTCTGAACGGTATTTGGATATACTTCTAATCATTGATAGCCAATTGACTTGGTTTTTTTCAGATGCATTGTTTCCAATGATTGTATGCTATGCAGTTTGAGTCCATGACCCAAAAGCCATCATACAGTATACAGTCTGCTCTCTAAATTTTCAGAAAGACATACAGTACGACCAAAGTTGAAATGAAGAGAAGTGAGAAGTTATTGTTGAATGAATGAGTGTGAAGTTGATTTTGTTGGTTAGTCAGTTGTTGTCTGTGTGTTTGCAAACAAAAAAAGGGCCACTGAAGGGGGCGGAGAGATGAGTTGCCGGGGCCAACACGCAAATGAAATTCAATCCGAAAAGCACAAGAAAAACGCAGAAGAAGAGGAAAAAGAAGAAGAAGAGGAAGACGGGCGGAGCAGTAGACAGACAAGAAAACGACGACGACAACGGACCGATTATGATCTTTTTCCGGAAGCTCAAACAAAAGCGAAAAGTGAAAGGAAAAGAAGAATAAAGAGAAAGGGAAACGAACAAAAATGGGCAAATTCCAATTGGTAAGTTTTACGATTTTCCATAGTTTCTAACCTAATCGTTTTCTGATATTCTACTTCTAATAGTCCGAAATTGGACTGATTTTTTATTCTAAAGGCTGAAAAGATCAAGTATCTATGAATATATCAAGTGACGTTATTCAAAAACGATGAATCTGGCTTGACAGGAATCCTGAATTTTTCCAACATAGTTTGAACAAATAGTTCTCACATAAAAAATCAGAAAGGTAATGAAACATAACTGTATTCTGTGGTCATTTGCTCAGAGTAACAGGTTGACAGGCATATTGACAATAGAAAAATATCATTTCTGAAGAATAATAATGGAAAATTAGATACAGTTTACAAATTCAAAAGCTCTTTGAAAAAAGATTTTCTAAACGGTATTCAAAGAAATGAGTCGTTCTTATTATCTCGTGATTTCGTTAATCTCATTCAACGCAATTTCAGATTGAAACAATACTAACACTTTAAAAAATAAGTTTCACGAGCCTATGATTAATTTCTCGTATGGAAGACGGTTCACGTTTACTCATGACAAGCAAAAAATATATGGATCACTATCCGAAAAGATGAAATGGAAGTGCTTATCATTTAGTATGAGAATAGTATTCTCTAGAAAGTTAGACTCATTTCACAGTGAACTAGGAAAAACAAAATGGTTTTTTTTTCAGAAAAGATTCACGGAACTTCAAAGAAGGTTACTTCATTACACTCGGTCTGAGCTCGACGACTAAAATTTTGACACCTGCACTAAATGAACAGCTGGACATTGAAAACAATCTTTTGGAATCTTTGGAATTTCGAAAACAAAAAAAACGAACTGATGGAATTTGTGGAAGTATTTTTCCGAAGACCTTTGACCAACACTGTTTCGAACATAGAAAAAGCAGTGGTTTCTATAGAAAAGAGAGAAACTGTATGAATGGAAAATAAATAAAAAAGGAAAGGGAATAAATTTCCAAAAATGAGAAATTTGAGAGGAAATCACAGGAAATTATTCCAAAGTTTTCCTATTCTTTTCCCTCTTGAAGAACACAAAATTGAGCCAAAAGTCGGCGGAAAGGGAACGGGAAAAAGATGTTAGTAGTAGGAGGGAATGGGGCGGGAAGAAGAAAAAGTAGTACTCATTCCCTTCTTCTTTTTTCTTTTTCTCTCTTCCTCTGGAACAATAAAAATGAGTGTTGGAAGGGATCCGGCGGGCGGCTCTCTCTATCTCTCTGTCTCTTGAAAAAGGAGCATCAGAAGAGGGAAACGACGAAAAACCGCAGGTGAGAGCGACTGCTTTTCGGATCACCTATCACTCATATTAGCACTTTATCAATTCTCCCACACCTTGGGGCAAAAAGGATATCATCTTTCACTTCTTTTTTTTTCTTTTTTACCATTTTGACATCGTTTATTGAGGTATTTAATGCGACTCCGAGGATATGAATAAAAACTTCGAATGGCGAAGATTCTGATGGGATTATGTATTCGATTTTTCTGAATTTGAGGGTTGCTCTCAAAGAAAGATTAAAAAAGAATCTGCAAAAAGGATTCGAAGCTGTTAAAATGATCTCAGCAACTGCGATGGAAACTCTTCCAATAATTTTGAAACGAGCGGTGGTACCTAATTCTGAAGGAGTAATGAACGAGAAAATAAATCTGTTCTGGAAGAATATATTCAATTACAGATATTTCTCACATGGATCTGAAAATTATTCAACCTTTTTTCAGTTTATCTTTCTGTTTTCTCATCGAATCATTTCTCTTCTTCTGCTGAGACATCCTTAAAACATTTTTCACCATCTCAGATTATTTGTTGATTTCATTTCGAAAAGTTGTATTTCCGGTCTACGAACCAAGTCAATTTGCAAATTTCACCCAATTTAGTTAGAGGCGCCTTCTTTTTTGGTCTCTCGTCTTATTTTCTTTTCAGAAAACTGACCAAGACGGGGCGACAAAGTCTCCAATTATGGCACTATTGTGTGTTTGTTTGTGATTTCGGGTCCGATCGAAATGGAGGCAAAAAAAAAACTAAAAATTTGTTTTCTTATAGTAGTAGTAATAGTGACTCTTGTGTAAAATATTGAGAAACTGAAAGTATTCAAAGGGACTGGGCCTTTCAGAAGGCATGAGAAAAAGGGATTCAAAACTGTGTTGAAGAATAAAAGAAGATTTCAGACGTGAACTAGGAAATACGAGAAACACACGTATCAACCTTCTTTTTTTATTGAGTAGAAAACAAAACAAACAGATTTTAACTTGTCGATTGGTGAACATGAATATTTGTAGAGCCATCAATCATTGTTGTGAGTTTCTGTTTAAAAAAACAACCAGTTTTCTGGGAAAGTATAAAAAAATTAACAAATTTTCCATTCAGTTCTTGGAGTTCTCCGTTTTGGAACGA
Organism: Caenorhabditis brenneri; assembly: GCA_000143925.2. Taxonomy (NCBI): domain Eukaryota; kingdom Metazoa; phylum Nematoda; class Chromadorea; order Rhabditida; family Rhabditidae; genus Caenorhabditis; species Caenorhabditis brenneri. Next base: position 206,437 of record GL379975.1, read on the forward strand.
GAATTGTTGGTTCTGATGATTCTGCTATCAATGAATCTTCTCTGATGATTATTCTGAATAAGGTTTGTTAAAGTCTCTTTTATTCCAATTTAAAAAGCTTGACTCCAGATCTGTACGACTATTGCTATTGCGAAAACCGCTTGGATAGTTTTATTTTTCTTCCTGATTCAACTTCCTTTTGATTATGAAAGACTTGATTTCTTCCCTTCCACCCTGTTTCGAATGTTTTGTGGATTGTGGTTGACATACAGTGTATCTTATCACTATTGGAAAGCGAGATATGCAAAACCAGTCAGATTACCACAGGTTTAAAAACAAAAAGTTGCAAGAATTGAGTCATATCATTTCAGAAGACATCATCAGGACCAAACTGTTCATTCTGCTCTTTATCGAAACCTTTTATGACAAGTCATTGTCGTACATGTAACACGTGTATTGTCAAAAGAGATCATCATTGTCCTTGGATGGGTCAATGCATTGGAGTACATAACCAAGCAAACTTCTTCTTATTTCTATTCAATGTCTACCTATCCACAGTGCTCGTTCTTTTTGTAGAATACGAATTTTGGTTGGAATACTTCAAGATTTGGTTAAAAGCGTCGACATGGAGTGTTCTGAACGAAGGGAATGGAAAAGTAGCTGTATTCAGTTTATCAATTGTTATTTCTCTTCATATCATCATGATTTCTTTTGTTATCACTTATACTTTTCTTGTCTCTGGTGGATTCATTATAATCAATATGATGGTAAGAACTATCGTGTAGAATAGTTTCAGAACATTGAATTTCAGTTTGGAAGAGAAACGAAAAAGAGAATGAGTCTATCGATGATTATTCTTCGTTGGAGACAGTATCTCACAGTTCGCCATGATGATTCAATTATCCGAGCACTTTTCATCCCTTCAGATCGTACTATTCAAGAATACGATTTGATTTAATTCCGCTTTCTATTGTGTCAATATCTTTTTTGAATTATAAAAAGTTTCTTAGTTGTAAAATTCATTGTAAATAGATAGAAGTTAAAACTCACCTCGTCGAATAGAAAAAGTTTATTAAAAAGAAGTTTCAACTGCCACGTTTCACGCTATATTTTCTAATCTTTTTTCGTTTGTCATGTAGACGAATTTCCATCATTCAGAGCTTGCCCCAAAGGTCATTTCTTGTGGATTTTTACTCATCGAATCTTCTATTCTTCTGCGTTTCTGAAGAATGGATGTGTGCAAACTGTTCAATAGATTCGGTTGGTTGACTCATTCCAAAAATAATATATAACAAATAGAATGTTTCAGTGTATTTCTTGGTGAAAAAATCATTGGGTGATGTTCGAAAGTTTGATCCATTCGTATTGCTCAAAATCGTTGCCCTTTGGGGTGGAAGAGTGAGATAATGAAGATAATGGAAATGAGAAGATTATTGACTGATTTCAGATTTGCCTGGCTATTTTCATAGCTTCTCTTTATGCAGTCACTCATGTAATCTTTTTCAGAATAATTCCGTTTGAATGGAGGTTTGATGATATATTTTCTGAAATTTAGAAAGTCGATGGTTTTCAGTGTTTGTGAGAATGTTCCATACTTTGTGTTCCGGATGGTTTTATTCGTTTATGTATACTACAGTCTTGTATTCCATTACTTCAAAGCACGAACTCTTGAACCTGTCAAAAACCCCGGGGTATCTTGTTTTTTCTTCTTCAAAGCCTGTCAATCCTTATTTCAGACGCCAAAAGACAAATACTGTATGAACTGTAATAACTGGAAAGGACCTTCCACCTCACACTGCAAAGCTTGTGACAGATGTATATATCGAATGGATCATCACTGTCCACACATCGGTCAATGTGTAGGAGCACACAATCAGAGTCATTTCTTCTTGTTTTTATTGTATCTTCTCATAGGAACTGGTCTATATTTTCTGTTGGCACCAACTTTTTGGATGCAATGGATAGAGGTTCAAAACAGTTTGAATTAGAAAGAATTTCAAAATATGGTTTTCAGTCTAGAAAAGAAATAATGGCGATTCCTGAAGAGATGTGTTGGTCACCTTATTGTTTCAACAGATTGTATTACCTTCTGATGCGTTCGCAAGGAAGTAAGTTAGAACTAACTTTCATTTAAAAATAGTAATTTTTATAGGAGATGATACACTCATCAAGTTTTCCTGTTTTCTCTTTTTAATGCTCCATTGGATAATGTGGGGATTTGTTGGAGTTTACACTTGGATTATATCATGTGGACTGACAATGGCAATGAGAATGGTATTATGATTATACAGCAACATTTACAACTAAATAAGTTTTATTAAGTTTCAAAAATCTGATGTTGAATCTCGAAAACCATTCAATTGGCTGACTGTAAAAACACGTTGGAGGAAATACATGAACTGTCAAGAGAAACCTCTTTGGGAAGTGTTTTTTATTCCTCGTTCACGTCGACTCGTTGTTTATCAAGATTACAAAGAGATGACTTTGTGATATTTGAAAATATTTACTTGACATTCCAGTGACCTTCTCGTTTTATGAACTTCTTTTTATAATGAACGAATTTGAATTGAATGTATTTTTTTCTTTGACGTAGAGTTTCGACCAAAAATGAGTACTACAGTATCGAAGAAAAGAGATTCAAATTCAAGTTCGGAACATGAAAATCAAACTATGACTACCCAAACGATGTCCGTTTCTGAAGAACAACTTAGTTTTCGAAATGATCCAGAAGCTGATCGTTTTGGGATTGTTCCTGAATGTTCGTATTGCGGATGGAATATTTTCATTGGAGTTTTTCTTCTCTTCACTACAATTTTCATGACGTAAGCCTGAATGGGTTTCTAATTTTTATCAATTTTTACAGTCCTGGAGACATTCCATCAGTTGTGACTCAATGTTTTGCCGTCCTTTACGTAAGTTTGAATGCTCCGGACGAAACTACTTCAAATTTTTTTCTAGATTTTCGTTGGTCTTCTTGCATTTGTGCTGATATTCAAGTCTGTTCGTTCGATTTTCATTGTCTTGACCGTTTTTACCGTAATAACAATCGTGCTAACTTGTTTGACAATCATTGGTTTCGTCTATACGATTGAGGGATCTATTCCGGTACCAGAATTGATGCTGAAGAGTGAGTATCTATTACTTTTTTGAGTAACATTTTCTTTTCTTTCAGATAAGTTCTTGGAAATCGTATTGGGAGTTCTACTTCTTTTCCATATCGCTTTTAATTTCTTCTGCTTTTTTGTGTTTTTGAAGCGATCATGGTGATTTTTTTCAGAAACACGAATGCATCAACTTTTTTTTTCAGTAAAAGCCAAGTTGTATTGGAAAATCAGCACTACCAACGTACTTGTCGTTCTGTAACACCAGACAAACAAGAAAAAGGATCTGCTGAGATTATTATGATGGATTATTGAGGATAAACGAATGAAAGTAGAACTATTTTGCACAGTAATTTATTTCACAGTACCTTGTTACTGTTAAAGGCGCACATGAACTTCTATGAGGGTCTCGCAGGGACACAAACTACGGTTGTCATCAATGAAAACTCAAAGCTTTCATTTTTGAAATCAGTTTTTTCTCGGTTTTTATCGTGGTCTCTGAAACAAAAAAAATTGGGTTTAATGTATTCCTATTTTTCTTCTCGGTATTTATGGAATATTCCCACTTTTTCTTAATTCTTACCCCTATATTTTACAGTTTTCAATTTTTTTTTAGGATAAGCGATTATAATGGAACCACAAAAACGTGCCTCATCACAGACAACAAGCTGGGAAAATTCGTTTCCCGCAGAAATTGAAAAAGAAAGTAACTCTGTCCTATTAGTCCATAGATTCATTAAAATTGCTTCTTCGTTCATACTTGACAAGCGTGGGATACTTGAGAAACAAGGCGATAAGTTCTTCAAGACTCGCACCATTGGTAAATGCGAAGTAAGATAAAATTTTTGATAACAAAAAATTTACAGAAAAACTTCTCATTCCTATGTTCGATAAAGATAATGCAAAGGCCAAGCTTCTGATCAAGAAAATCGATTCCTTGAAAGCAGCGATAGAGAAAAAATATCTGCGAGAGTTTGCTATCGTGTTTTACCAAAGGCCCAACGAAGAAGATACTATCGAAGTGTTCTCTTTTCGGCTGATGTATGGTTCCGAAGGAAATATTAATTTGGCTCTCAATTCGTAAGAATTTGAAATTTCTATGAGTAATATACATTTATTTATCGAGTTTATTTTCAGCAAAATTGGCTCGGAAGAAAGTGACCAAAACCTTCTGCAAGCTACATTCACTGATTTGAACACCACAAAATTAAATTTTTGTGACACAATCAGAAAACTTCATCGATGTATCAAGCAGCTAGACAATCTTCCCACTGATGCGGACGCCAGTTTCCGTATCTCGTTTACAGAAAGTAGGTCTTCCATATCTGACAATAAATAATAAATGGCTTTTTAAGACAAACCTGAGGACTACATGCCGGAAGGATACGATACTTCTCTGAGCTTTTATGAGCTGAACAATGAAATCCAAAAAGGACCACTTGGTATTCTTTGTGGTGGACATAACAGAGTACAACTTTTGGCTGCTTCACAATTATGGAAGGAAGGAGCTGTTGATCTGAACCAAACTGTTAACTCAATTCAGTCAATCATTGTCAAGTCGGCTAAAAAACCCACCAAAGGAGCGCAGAAAAAAACGAATCGAGCGGAGACTCGTTCTCCATATGCAAAAGGTTCACTTATGAACAAGAGAGACGCCGGTGCACCTCCTGCTTGAAGACATAACATTCTGTATAATGTGTCTCGTGTATCATTAATTTCCATTTCTAATTATAGGACGCTGAAGAGTTGAATTGTATTGCATTAATTCTTCTGTTTTCCTCGAATTTTAATCATTCTCTGTTTTTTTTTTGTTTTATTTAAAAATCTATTGCTTTTGTTTGAAGTGTTTTTAAGCCTCCATTCAAGAAAATGATAAATATTTTTTAATGCGGACGCCGTTTAGTATGAAACTGAGTGAAAAGCGACGAAAAGAGGGTTGATCGGAACTTTATCATGCTCCCTTCTAACACTCACAAGGCAAATAAGCATCACTCCACAAGTTGACTCATTCATTTCGATTGATATCATGAGGCGTGTACTCAATAGTTTCCATTCAAGACGAAATCAAATATTCTTGATCTCTTCTCAAAAATTGAAATTTCGAAATCTTCTGAATTGAAGTTAACTTCAGATTCCTTTCTGTTGAGTTGTTCTATTAGTTGTTTTTAGTCGTTGCCACGTCATACCATCGCGATAAGCATTCTTCATTCAATCACCTCCTTCGATAACAATTGTTTCGTATAGTAAAAGAGTATCAATACATTTTCAGAAAAATGTTTTTGGATGATTTGAAAACGGCAAGAAAGGTGAGCTTAGCTATTCTCCTGATCACCATTCAACTCATTGTAATTGCTGCTTTTGGAGCAAGTGAGTTTATTTCAATACTTATTGTTTATTAGAATTTAGTATCTGTTTTCCAAAATGATACACTGTATACCATTGCAATTCACTGAAATGGATTCATAAACTCCGTATTTAATAGACACAATGGAAGTCGCTGATTCCATCACAAGAATATTGAAAACAGTTTTTAAGCGAGTCGATAGTATTGATTACGGTGACAGAGACTTATTCCAAAACAAAAAATCAGGTCCTTGCGGGGTCGCCTCTAGATTATTCTCTTCTGAATAAATTTTCGAATATGAACCTCTAATTGAACTCAAATCAGATTCTTCTCATTCACCAGATAAATTGGTTCTGTATAAAAGTAAATAAAATAACTCTAAGTGGTGATCAATGGAAACAACATAGAAGACTTTTTATATGTTTATTTGTGACTTTAGGGCGTTATGAGTTTTACATTTCAAAACGAAAACTAAGTAGTTAGAAACAAAAAAGAAATACGAACTTTTTACAGGATGGACGTCAGGAACCAAATGGTCTGTTCTTGGTTACTACACTCTTCCAGGAATGTCACCACCATATTCCACTATCATTCCGTACCCATCGGTTTGGAAACTTGAAATAATTCAAAGTTTTTGAGTCTTAAAAGTTTGCAGGCAGCTGATTGGTGGTTTGGATTAACAAGTATTATAATGTATTTGGTTCTTGTCATTTGCTTCCTTTACGTTCTTTGGACAATTGCTCAAATGTACGTTCAATGAGCTCTTTAGGGCTTAAAAAATTGATTTTTTCAGTGCATTACCAGATCGTATTCCATTTGACCTGAAAATGATTGTACTCGTTGATGTTTTGTTTTCTGGATTACTAACAATAATGCTTCTAGTTGCATACTGTTTCTTTGCTGGAGGCTTTGGTGGGAAAAGTGGTTATCCTGGATTGGTAAGCTACATTCATTCATACTTTCAGTTTAGAGTAGACTATTGTCATCAGCAGTCGTTCTGTTCTCTCATTTCATTACCAAAAAAGTAATGAATCAAAAATTCAGGGTTTCGGTTACTGTTTCTGGCTGGCAGTTGTATCTTCAATAGCTTCATTTTCTGTTGTTTTGATTTCTGGTCTCGGATGGTATCGTAACAATTAAAAGCGATTTTTCGTACTAATAACTGTTGAATTCTGTTGAAATATGTGATTTTACTGGAAGAACTTTCTCTGATGTTTTTTTTTGTTTTGAAACGTTATATATTCACATTTTTATACATTTTGAATAAATAAACACTGAAAAATGAGACGGAATATGATGATTGATTCACAACTTAGTTTGTTGTATTTTTGATTTGGGAGATTCGATGAAAAGCTGCTGACAGGAGACGACTAGTTAGGTTTTTGGATCGTGTAATAGTTTAAATGAGTATTTTGTAAACGAATTCAGGCGGTTTCGGAGGCCGATGTCATCTCGAGAATTGCACTGACTGCAGCTTCCTTGTCACCTGAAATCATTGGATATTATATATTAATAGCAATTAATATTCTTACCTCTTCTCTCCTCAAGAATGCATTTGATTACTTCTTTATCCACTGATGGGAACATTTCTTGGATCTCTTTTGTGTCCTCTTCAGTGATCTCAACTGCTGAAATAAAACATTTCTTCAATTTGGTCTCATTTGATTATACTTACGAAGAGGGGCTGGAACAACATCTTGTTGAGGCATAACTTCTGATTGAAGTGGAAGTTCGATTGGTGCAAATGAGAAGTGTAAATGAATCATTCCTTCTTTACCTTCCCCTTGTTGTCCTGACAATTGGAAGTATTCGTCGATGTTGTCTCCATTGAAAATTGCAAGTGGAAGCATTATATGCGCCCAGGCGATGACCTCATCAGGCCCGAAAGCCTTTTCGTCGAATATTTGAATGTAGATACTCTCGACGTTCATCGGGAGATAAGCATTGAGAGTACGATTCCAGGTTGGAGCACGTCCACCATTCGCAGCCACGTTTGTATCGAATGCCACGTTTCCAACACGGACTCTGGAAATGAAATATGATTCGATGTTCTTCTTTATAATATCAATAAAATCTTCGAAAACTCTACGAACCGGCAGTATGGATCCATTCGAACCAATCCATAGTTTTTGACGAGGTTCGCTTCCAGAATAGTAACTGAAAGACGTCCACGGGTGTTTGGTGGAACAAAGCTCACAAGACGAGGTTGAACAATCTGGAAATAGAGAAGAAATGAATATGCATCGTATAGTTGACATGAAAATTCGTGTCTTCTTCCAGAACCACACTCGAAAACACTAGTTTCAGTTACGAGAAAAGTTGGCATGCTTTACAGTTTCAAGTTTTATGATTACTGTAATTAGCCTTTTGATCACTTTTTGCAATATGATATCTGGATTTTCGGAATTCAGACTTTCTTTATGTTTTATTTTGATACCTCTGGTTCAGCCACTTGTTGAACTGGAACAGCAAGGCGAAGAAAGTGTGGTGGAAGCTCTCCAACCAGAACCTGAAGTTATTTGAAAAATTAACATTTCGAATAATTTGTTGGATTGTTCAATTACCTTCTTACGACGTTCAGCAACAGTTTCCGAATTCATTGTTCCAATTGTTTATTTGCTGAGGATTCCTGAAATGAAGTGACGTCAATATTGACTGAATGACTCACAATGCTTTCGAAAGAATCGAACAGGTATCGATAAAATTAATGGCAAGACAATGGAAAGTCTAAAAAACAAAAAGAAATAAAAACTCAGATGGAAAAAAGTAAAAAATTGAAAAATAGGGAATGAGAGAAGGAGAAGCAGAATAAAAATCGATAAGGAAGAAGGGTGTAAAGCAGTCAACAACAACAGGAAAGAGTATTCAGATGAGGGGTAGATGGGATGGAATGAGCAGGTGAATATGAACTGAAAGAAAGAGATCAGACAAATATTGAGTCCAAAGTATAATGATTGATCAAAATTTTTTCAAATCACTTGAAGCCAGAAAAAGAAGAGGAGTAAAAAACCAAAGAGCAATTGGCTTCTTGGTGTTTCCATGAATTTTACATTCCAAACTCAATCTGCGTTTCAATTCCAGAAACATGTGATTAATGAAGAATTCAAATATGAAACCTAGTAGGTCACATGACGGGGTACATGAATATGTGGAACTCTGGAATTTGATTGAGATGGAGCTTTTTCAGATGAGATTCAGTCAAGAAAAATAAGGTGTTGGATGACATAGAGATAAGGACAACTTATATTAAAATATATAGTCAATTTTTCGGAAAGTTCAACGGTGCTATGGTTGATCATAGAATTTCACAATTTAGAAGTTAGATGATTCTGTTTCAACATAAGTTTATGGCGGAAAAACAATGATCAGGACCACGAGAGAAATCAATTGGAATATGATTTTAAAGAGTCATAGTGATTGTCAATGTTGAAACAAATGGAATGAAATCTAATAGAATGAATGTTTTCGTATTTATAGTCTTTTCTATAACCGATACAGTAAACATCAACAATGATGTCATTCTGGACAACACAAATATGGAAGTTCCTATTCCAAATACAATCAATTTAGCTTATCTAAATTGTCATGGATACTAAATCGTTTGATGGCAGTAAACATACTCCTCTTTCTCTAAGTTTCCCCCTCTATTACACTGTTTTCTCTGCTTCTATCCATCTACCACAAGGTCGTTTTCTGTGTCTCTTCTATCAAACGTACTCACTGACTGTCCGTCCCCAATTTTTTTGTTTCTTTCTCATATACTCTCTGTGTTCATATACTATCTTCCCATCTTCGTATTCGTAGTCCCTCGGGGAAGGCCCAACCAACTTTTTTTTTTCGGCAAAACGGAGGAAAAGAACTACCAAGAAGATGTGACGGAAACGGAAATATTACTCAAGAAACTTTTTATTTTGGAAGCTTTCTTCTCCATCTACTCTCATTTATAACTTTTTTACTTTTTATTTTTCATAGACTCATTCCTATATGAAGCATGAAATACCTCTGCAAACTATCAATCAGATTCACTCCTTCCTCGAAAAACCACAGAATGTGACTTGTATTCTTTACTTTGTACTTTTCTTCTATTGAAACGATTATCGTTTTGACAAAAGAAAATTGCTTATCTATTTCGACTTCTTCCTTTCTTTTTTCAAGATTTTGCACTTTAAACGTCACATCGTTTTCTCTTGAATAGGTGGTCATTTAAACGCCCTTTGTGACCTGAATATACTTGAGCTTTGAATGATTTTTTTTTGTTTGATTTGAAGAAGAGTAGAACAAGACTTGACGAGTGTTGTTTATCCGTTGTTTTTTTCCGGTTAGCAAGACTTGAATTCTTTTTATAAAAGGATTGCATTGTAGAACTCAGTTCATAGCTTCTCCACGCATTTTGCAATACGTTTTAGTCTCTAATGAACCATTAGAAAAGTATTTGTTTCAGAACAAGTTGTTTCTTTACAAGATTCTTTTTCCTAATTTTCAGTTTTGGAGCACCTAACAAGAGAATGTTTCTCTTACATGGGTCAGGTATTTTCTATAAATTGGTGGTCTGTAAGTAGATGGTCCTGTGAGTGAATTCTGAAATTTTCAGCCCTCACTGGAGCCTGAGAGTCTGGAAATCTGCATCTGAAATCGCCACGTCGACAATATTTAGATAAAGATTTCCAGACTCTCAGGCTCAGGTGAGAAATTTCAGAATCCACTTGCAAAAGCATCTATTTTCAGACCTCAAATTTATAGGAAATTCCTAACCCACGTGAAAAAAAAATTCCCTTGTAACTCAATACTTTTTGATTATCCAAAATTCTCGAATTAGGATTACTGTCTGACCCAAAAGTTTGACAATCGAACATCAATTTCATGTCAGCAACAATTATGGTTTTGAGTTTATCAAAGTTCTGTTAAAAGCCAACAAACTCTTCTTTTCTTCTTTCTTTATTCCTAAAAAGGAAGAGTGTGCATCCGTAATGTAAAAGCACACAACAACTTCTTTTTTCTTTTTTTTCTGCGGCAACGGCAAACGACAAACTAGCCACTTTTCTATTCTTTCTTCTTCTTCTTCGGGAATCTTGTTTTCATTGTCTATTTTACTTACTTTTCATTCAGACTCAAAAAATGGAAAAAAGTTTAATATTCAATTAAAAAAGTATTGGAGATAATTGAATAGAATCATCCTCTTCCTCTATCTACCTACTCTTTTGTTTTTCAATTTCCGTTGTCTCTCTCTCGAAAACTTTTTTATTGAAAAAATTCAATTAACACGTTTTTTTCAGTTCTTTCAGACATTCCATTCCATCACAGAATTCCCATTTTTCACACTTTTTTGAATTCTTTTTTATTCGAACAATTCTTATCTTCATATCTTTCTTCATCTTTTCTTCCCTCCAACTTTTCTTTTCTTCAAGTTTTTTTCCCATTTTCCCATAGTCACTTTGAACGCATTCTTTTCATTCTTTTTCTATCTATTTTGCTTCGTTCGAAGAGATTTCCCTAGTCTTGTGACACGTTGATTTCTTCTTCTTTTTCTTCTTGAAACTTTGAATTCAAATGCATAAAACGTTTGTAAACATTTTTCAAAGTTTTTGTCCTACAAGAAATGAGTTCAAAAAAAAATTAGAAAATCAGTTACGAACAACACACATCTGATTTACTTCCAAGAATTCTTCGTAACTCTTCCAATTCAGTGTAGAATCAGCAATGTAGGTGCTCTACTGATACATAATTTGTGAAATAGAATCTCTTTTTTAATGATAACACAGTATTCATATTTCCTGTGTAAGTTTCTAAAATCACACCTGAAGCTCTAGGCTGACATCTTCTTTGTACCCAACACCATCTGCTTTTCCCTTGGTTCCCAATTCAGAAACTCTAGCAACTGAAAAGTAAAAACCAATTCTGTTTCCAGTTGAGAAAATTCCTCATTGCCTTCAGATATTCTTCTATTTTTCTCTTTTTACAGAGCTCTTGAAACCAGATTGACATCTCTTTTCGTCGCCATTTCTTATGTAAATTGAAGCGTTGCGTCGCGCATTTCCGAAAGCCTTTTTGTGTGATTAGTCCTCTTTTCTCTCTCCGTTTTTTTCCAGTTTTTTTGGTTTACTCACACAACTCAATCAAGTATTCTGAATCACTTGTTAATGTTTTTTTTCCCTCTTTGTATTGAGAGAAAAAAGAACATTTGAAATTCACGATTCAATGAATTTTTTGCAATGGTATTAATATGAAAGTGTCACTGGATTCAATTCTTCTTCCAACCTGTTTTTTTCAGAGATTCTTATCGTTTCAAGTACATGAAGAATATTGCAATTGGAGTACCATTTGAACATTTCAGAAACAGTGTGTGCTGTTGAAATGACTCTTGTAAAATTGAATTCATTTTGAATGTCGTTCGTTACAGAGAATGAAAAAAATCTGGATCAATTGAATAACTTTCTCGTCAATGCTTCTCAATTAGTTTCCAAAAAAAAACTTGCGAAAGAAAATTCAACAATTATCCTTGGTACTGTTTTGATCCCTTTCAAATTCTCTCCATCAACAAATCCCAAAAACGAACAAAACAATGAAAACTAGTTGTATGTATATCCCCAAAATATCTTTCTCGTACATTTTTTTTCAATTTTTAATTGGAGTCCACTCTCGTTTCACCGTTCGATGATTTATGTCGGTGATCTTCTTCATCTCTACCATCCGTTTCCTATCCTTTTTATTTTCACCTCTTCCTCTCTTTTTCTCTCTCTTCATCGTTTCCGGTCGATTGATGAAAAAGAGGATAATCAGAAAAAACTAAGCATTTCGTCATGTATTGATTGTCAATATTTACAGAGATGATGCAAGCATACGACTACGATTCAGATGACTCTCAGACGACGTCAGAAGACCTGATCAATTCGAGGAACTGTAAGTTTCATTTGACTTTTCTAAGAGATACAAGATTTATGGGAGTCCGAACTCAACAGTCCTGCATCTCAAAAAACGTTTTGATGATGTCTTGTAGCTCCCATTTTTGGATATACTACGGGGTTTCGTGAAAGGACGAAGAGATCATTTGAAGCGTTTGTTTTAAATTTCCCATGAAAATTCCTCATCCATTTTCCCAATCGTCATATTCTCTAGAGTACAACAACGTCATATTTCTTCTTCTTCTTCTTCATCTTTTTTCTTATCCATTTATTTTTTTTCTTCCAGCATCTCGCTCTGACACTGCATCATCCTCTTCCTCTCCTCCCATCATCTTCAATCCAAGACCTCACGTCGTTAAAATAGTGAAATCAGAGACAGGATTCGGTTTCAATGTGAAAGGGCAAGTGAGTGAAGGAGGACAATTGAGAAGTTTGAATGGTGAACTATATGCTCCACTTCAACATGTTAGTGCAGTTTTACGAAGAGGTGCAGCTGATCAAGCAGGTCTTCGGAAAGGAGATAGAATACTCGAAGTGAATGGATTAAATGTAGAAGGATCCACACATCGAAATGTGGTGGATCTAATTAAAAATGGAGGAGATGAACTGACAATGATAGTAGTTTCTGTAGAAGATCCCGATATGGATAGATTCGATTATGGAGAGGAAAGTTCAATGGCATATGGACATGATTACACTGAGAATAGATCACTTCCAGTAACAATCCCAACATATAACACTGTGAATGATGCATTGGAGAGATATACGGTAAGTAGAATCGATTGTTGAAAGTTTTACTCTACTTATTCTCTTTCAGGTATTCAACATCCATATGGCTGGACGTCAACTCGGTTCTCGAAGATATTCAGAGTTTGTTGAACTTCATTCAGGACTCAAAAAGCATTTTTATGACTACTGCTTCCCTCAACTACCTGGAAAATGGCCTTTTAAACTTTCGGAGCAACAATTGGATTCGAGAAGAAGAGGATTAGAACAATATCTCGAAAAGATTTGTACGATTCGAGTTATTGCTGAATCAGAATTAGTACAGGTTAGAGAAGGATTCTTTGAGTGTTTTAATCTGAAGTTGTCAAATATTCAGAAGTTTCTAATGGAATGTGATCCAATGTGTGAAGTGGAGATTCGATTAATGCTTCCGGATGCAACGGCAATGTCAATTCGAACAAGAAGAAGTATTTCAGCATCTTTATTCTTTTCTTGTGCTCAGAGACGCCTTCATATGAGTAGAGAAGGAGCAGCAGCATGGGCTATTTTTGAACTTCTCGACAATTCTTTCGGTGAGCCGTGAAACGAATTAAGTCAAAACGACACTTTCCTTCATTACAGAGCGAAAAGTGAATGAAAGTGAAAGTGTTCATGAACTGTATACTCACAACTACTCATCAGCTTCATCTTCTTGTCTTCTACTTCGCAAATTCATATTTGATATCGATAGAGAAAGATCTTTGTGCAAACGAGATATGGTCTTCAAACACTTTTGTTTCCTACAAGCGATTTCTGATTTACACAGTGGAAAAGTGGTAACAACAAGGAAAAGTTATCAGTTGAGAGCCATTCAAAATGAAGAGAATATGGATGAACTTTTGGAATTAGCGCGGGAACTTGAAGGATACAATCAGGTCACTTTTCCACCAAGTGTTTGTGTTTTAAGGAAACGAAGACAAACTGTAATTATGGTTATTCGATATTCAAATTTGCTTTTGAAATGCCCAGAAGATGTAAGCACGAAGAAATAGTTTTGTTGATGTATAATTGAAATTATTAACAGGGAAACTCAATGGAAATCGAATGGAATCGTATTCAAGATTTTAGAGTTTGTGATGAAGCAACTGCATTTTCATTTGAATATTCAAAAGAAGACCAAGAAAGTGTTGAGAATAATGAAGACGTTGAAAAAAGACAGAAGAAAACGAAATATGTTCGATTGGAGACTGGATTTGTGAGTGATGATTACTGTAACTACCGTAACCTGACAATATCATATTTACAGGCAGAATACATGGCTGAATGCTTTGCTGAAATTCAATTCGAGCGACAAGCAGGATCCGATTGGAGGAAGGAACAAATGAGGATGCCAGCTTCAAGAGAACCGTGCCCGGAACCCCCGGCACCGCCTGAACCGAAAGAAAACGTACCAACACATAAAATTCAGTTTGAAAAACGCATTCTGGAGCAGCACCGCGATTGTATTGATTGATATTTCGTTATGTAAATAATTTTGGTTTTATCTGATTGGTGTGGTCTGAAAAAGAACGAATTGATCCAATAACTGAAAGACTTTTTCAAAATACTGGAAGAAATGAAAAAAGATTGGTCCAGAAACATTATGAACCCTAGGTTATTCTGGATTTCTCTTTCGAAAATTTCTAAAAAGTTCTATTCGATTCACTCAAATCGGAATGAAAAACCAAAATAATTATTTTAGGTACTCACTTTTATTGTTTTTCAATGTCCACTTGTCAAAACCGTGTGTTTTCATGACTTTTTCATGTTATTCTTTTCCATTTCTTTTGCTTTATGTGTTTCATTAAGATTTCTATTCCTTCCGGGTTCCCCGTTTCGAATTTGTCAACTGATTAAAAGCCTTTTTTCTACGCGCCTTATTTTCTATAATACATGGTTTAAAAAAAGAATAAAGACTGTGTATTTCTAATGCAGATTGGATTCGATAAGTTTTCTTGTAGCATGCAATTCATGTTGATATCTTAGTCTAGTTTTCATTCAGTTAATGTTTCTCAAAGGAAATTTTCACTTCAAAAAATTTCAGAAAAATGGGAAGGAGGAGAGTATCTAACAGTGAAAAACGAATAAAAGATATAGAAAAAAGAAATAAATCCGGAGAAAGTAGACTCATGAGAGCTGCTATGAGTAGAGGTTCCATGGAAGAGTTTGACGATCTTCTGAGAAGTAAATCGAATCAAATGGAATCACTCTCATTTTGAGATTACAGACGGTGCTGACATTCATTCCGTTGATAACGCAGGAAACACCATTTTGAGTGTAGCAATTATAGAACTTCAGACTGAAAAAATAGGAAAATTACTCAGGTATCTTTTCATTTATCCTTCAACAGTATTCCTGTATTCCTGTTTTTACAATATCAAGTAAACTCAATTCATTCTTCTTCAGAAATGGTGCTCTTGTCGAGAAAAAGTCAGGCGTTGAAAGAAATCGAATGATCCACGATGTGCTTCATAAGATGTTCAGTACTCCCGAACAAGAAGATATTGAGAGACCTGAGATAAGGAAAGAAGTTTTGAAGGTTTTCAAGCTTGCAATGAAATGGAATGCAAGAATGGATGTGGAGAACTCTGCGGGTGAAACTGGGTTGAGTTTGTTGGAGAAATTGGAGAAGTTGATAGAAGGAAAAGACAAAAAAGATGGGAAAGAAGTGGGTATATTATGAAGTAAATATCAAATAATGTACATGTTTTAGGTGAATCGAATGCGAAGGTATTATACGGAAAAAAGGTTTCCTCATATTGCAAAACAGATCAAAAAGAGAGTTCATGTTGAAGAGACTTTGATGGAAATGGATGTTCAAGAAACCGAGAAGGATGAACTTAGAATGAATGAGGATCAAGATCATAATCATTCAGAAAACACGACTGAAATTGAAATCGACGAAGAATTGAATATGAATGTTCTGGAAAACAAAGAGATTAATCAGGAAACACAGTTTTCGAATTCTGATGATTCTGGAGTGGAGTGTTTATGTGTTTCTGAGATGACAATTCCGAACTCATATACGAGTCATGAAGAACAATCAATAATAGCGGAACCGTCTTCATCTTTTATCATGGAAACACAAGCTGTTGATGAAAGACAGCAAAAAATACCGAGCTACGGCACAGCCGGATTGACCGAAGAAATGTTAGAAGACAAAGATAATGATCTCAATGACACAACCAAAACACAACCGCTTTCTAATAAAGAAGAGAAACAAATTGATTTTGCATTGGTATGTGTAAAGTTTATTGTTCTTGAAATTTGTTCAAATCCTCATTATAGTATAAAGATCCCTTGCGACCACAACTGATACCTGCTACGGACACCTTCTGGTTCCAAGAATGCAAAAGTAGGTCAAATAAACTGCCGTGGATGTATTTTTGTATGGAAGCTTTGGGAATCATGCAAATCATTTTCATTCAAAATTTGAGAACATCCATGTTCATTTGCAGACTATGAATGTGATCAATGTCATACCCATCATTTCGGATTTTGCGAAAACATACAAGATCGAGTAAATCAATAGGGGAGATTTTTGGCATCATCTGAAATGAGCTGAAAACCACCTAACAACGAATACTCGAAGATAATAACTGCCTGGAAGTAAAAAGCTGAAAAACGAACTTTGTTTGGATCAGATGTCTAATTCCGTTTAAACACAATACTTCAGAAAATCGCTTCGATAAACTCTCTGCATTATTTAGGTTTGAATTGTTGTTTCATTTCCTTTTGTTGTTACTAAATTACCATATCAAACTTTTGCCGAGAACATAAGTATACTATTTTGGAAAAACGTCAACCATAATATTCAAATGTTTCGAAACAAAAAGTTGTCTCGAAATCGTCTTTTTTTTTCATTCGTCTTCAGAAGCATAGTTCTTGATAATCATTCAGAGAAATGATATCCATCATCTTCATACTTTTTTTTCCTTTCCTATTGTCGGTAAAGAATGTTCAACAATCCACAAATTGTACGGCCGTGGCCGTGAAACTCTCTGCAACAACGCTCCATTGAGAACAAGTGCTCTCGTTGAAGAACAACGATGTTGAGCTTGATTTTATTGGTTTTTGATACTCTACCGTTGGAGTTCTGTTATCTCAAGTTTTCTTTTGAATTATTTTGGTTAACAATACAATGTTTAGACTACTTTTATATAATTTCTGAATCTCAGTCATTTCTCGCCGAATATAAATAAATCACAAAATGGCTATAATCCCTGGTCACGAAATAATAAGATTCCAGATGAAGTATCACGTGGAAACACAAGCTCTTCCGTATTCAACAATCATCCTACACTGCCTGAAATATCCATCAAAGGGCGTGTTC
>GL379975.1:224447-240320 GCA_000143925.2 Caenorhabditis brenneri
CTACAAAACTAATAGACGTTTTTCGTTAGTTGGTTGATAGTTTTTGAGAAAATTTCAGAAATAGTGATTTTCAGTCAAAAACTTTAATTTTTCTCGAAAACAATCAAACAACTAACAAAAAACGTCCAGTAGTTTTGTAGCGGGGGCTTCTGCGAACATTTTAAGCTATCAACCGTCAAAAAATATTGAAAACTGACTGAGGAGATAGACTTTTTCGGTAGCGAAAACATAAAATGCCAATTTTGACAAGGAGAAATTTTTTTTTCCTTTTTTATTATGTTTATTACAATTTTTCTCAGTTTTTCTAACTAGTTTTGTACAAATATTGATTATTTTATTGATTACATAGCTGAAATTGCGTGCTGAAAAAATTCGTAGGTGTACTTTTTCAAAGTTTTTCTGCTCATGCGCCTTTCTTACTGTAGATCGTTTGCAGTTCTTTTTCGGAGGCGAGGAGAGTGTGATATGTGATATTAATCACGGTATTTTTTCACTTAGGTGTTGAAAAACAGATTTGGAAGCTCTATCTCGCATTTTTGCAATGATCAGAATCTAAAAACGCATGGAGGGTATATCGATAAGATTTATTTCGAATTTTGCGAGATAGAGCCTTCCCAAATATGCATACTGTTCAAACTGGTAGTGAAAAATCACCGTGTTAATGTAAAATAATTCACTATAAAAAGAAAACTGCGATACTGTTCCAGGTGACCGGATGCGTCCCTCTGTGCCACGAATCTACTCCTCTTGCACCTCCTCTGGAGCTTGCCACCGCATTAGTTCACGGAAAATTTGGAAGCTCACTTGTCGGCGTCTACTTTTCAAATGCCAATCCATCAGACACATCACTCAACCTGTATGCAATCCGACTCGCCGACAGAATTTCTTCTGTCACTTCGTCAGCTGCCATTCTTGTCCAAGTAATGAACGAAAGACTCGTGTCAGATTGTGAACAAGACCGGCTAATTGCTTATGAAAAAGACGGAGACAACTGGAAGGAAGCAAAGTTTGTTAACGGAATGTGCATTCTAAATTCTTGCTACTTTTTTTTCAGAACACTATTCCAAGGATCCAATTTCTTGCGTGGACTACAAACAGTTATTCAGAAGAAATTATACAGAGAACTGTCAGATTTTGAAAACCACCTGGATAACCCAGAGTTCGACTTTTACAACACGAATCTCAGCAACAAGCTCGTCCAAGTCGCCGAATTCCGGGCATAGCCTTAAAGATAACTTATTTATGTTTTCCAAAATCTCTGTCGTCAGAATGTATCCAATATTTAATCCTCTTTTCTTTCCGGGTTGAATAAACGATTTGTTGACGCGAAAGACACGCCGGATTATCTTGGATATTAATATATGCATTAATGCTTATTTTTCGAATGCCTCATGAGATCGAATATGGATGGAAGCAATACTTTATCAACATTCAGCAGATATACGAAAATGTGGCGCGGAATCGCTACACACCGGGTACTGACAATTAATTTATTCGTAGACCCAGGAGTTGATGAATGGACTGGCGTAGTCGTTGATCTCCTCTTGCTTGAACCAGTGAGCAATCTCGCGGTTAGCAGAGTCGACGGCGTCGGATCCATGGCAGATGTTGCGTCCGGTCTGGATAGCGAAGTCTCCGCGGATAGTTCCTGGAGCTGAGGCAAGTGGGTTGGTGGCTCCGAGCATGACACGTCCTTGCTTGACAACGTCGAGTCCTTGCCAGACCATGGCGACGATTGGTCCAGAGCTCATGTACTCAATAAGTGATGGGAAGAATGGCTTGTCCTTGAGGTCTTGGTAATGGACCTGAAAATACCACATTTGGCCTAAAATCTGATTTTTTCAAAGCCTACCTCGAGGTGAGCTTTGGATGCGGTCAATTGCTTGAGAGCGACAAGCTTGAAGCCACGCTCCTCGAAACGAGCAATGATCTTTCCGACGAGTCCACTGAAAATTCAATTTTGAAAAATCCTAAAATTTCTACATCCACTGTCTTGAAAGATAGATGGTAGCTCATACTCACCGGTGGACTCCATCAGGCTTGACAGCAATGAAGGTTCTCTCGGTGTTGCTCATTTTCGGACAATCCGACTTGGAACAGGTGTCAACAGCACAGGCGACAGCGACGAACGCAAGTGAGGCGAGTAACCAGCCGGCGCCCATTCCATCGACTCCGACACAGGCAAAACAAGTGTCACCGTAATTGTGTCGCGCCGAGACCAATATTGCGGCAAGCTGGCGTCGTGCCAAGATCACGATGGGGCGCGGTTACTAAAGTTGACCAAAAAACTTCATCTTAATTGGTCTCGAGAGGGTAATTATTATAAATTAAGGAAAAGGAACTGTGAACATTCTAAAATTCTAGAAAGATATACAAAAGAGAAAATGATATTGTTGGTTTTTAAAATGTGTGATGAAATCGAAATCTGTGAGGTTATTAATAAGCACAAACCACAGTTTACCACTAAGTGAATTGTGTATGCTGTCCGTGATTGGGTACATTTTGCTTTTCCGTGCATATTCAAATTGTTTTCCTCACGCTCTGCCGATTTATTCGAAAAGCGGCTCTGCTTACTAAAATTATCTTGTTTTCAGGCACAGTACAATTATTTGAAGTACAAAAAACCGGTTTTGCCTCCCTACAGACATTCGATTTTCTATGTTTAGAATCGACTAAATGTAAGGTTGTCTTCATTTTTCTAACATCTGCCATTTAACTGTTTGCCTACCAAACCGTGCGGATTGTTTGCAGAAATACGAGAGAGCAAAACTGCGGAGAAACGGGGTCTCTTGAAACGAAAGCTCTTTTCCTATCATTTATCACCTATTGATTCACGAACGGCTTCGATGGAGAACGAAGTGTAAGTTTCTGAATGGCATGTCTTGAATCTACTGAGACAATTGTGATCATAATTCCAGTGTCCTTCCTACTAACGGCGTGCTGAAAAAATGGACGAACTACGTTAATGGTTGGCAAGATAGATACTTCGAAATCACAGAGGGAAATTTAGTGTACTATAAATCGAAAGCAGAAAAAAACCATGGTTGTCGAGGGAGTATTTTCTTGAAAAATGCGATAATCGCCGTATGTTTTTTGAAAAGTGTCACGATTTATATTTTTGACGATTTATTTTTTATATTGATTTATATTTCAGGCGCACGAGTTCGACGAAAACGAATTTTCAATTTCAATGGGTGAAAATGTTGTCTGGTATCTCAAAGCTGAAAATTCGCAATCGAAACTTCTTTGGATGAGATCTGTAGTGAGAGAAACGGTAAATTCTTGTTGTTAACTGTTAAATCACGAAAATGTAAAATAATATCATTTTCTAAATCCAGTTATTGGATTCAGAATATATATGTATCTTCAAAGTTCAAACACCCATACCACATTCTCGCCTCACTCGAAAACACCATTCTTCGTCGAAGTTTTTTGTTCTCTTATGTAAACATGTAGCTCCGGACAATGACAAAATTAAGTTCAAATAAAGAGTAGGAAAAATGAAAAACCAAAACCGTACTGTGCACAACTGCCAATGCATCGAATGGTAAAAAATTATTATTGAAAAGGGGTTTTTTTCAGGTACAAAATGACTCGGACTACAGTTCAACGAGTACCAAGAGCCATTCTCGAAATCCCTCAGTTTCTTCTGCCTTGGCATCTTCTAATCAAAAAACTGATAATAATAACGAATCTACTAAACTGTTTGCCACAAAATTATCCGAACTGGAAGCATATCGTACAATGTGCAAGGATCAGATGACTTCAATTGAACGATTATTAGAACAAGGAGGTGCTAGTTGTATTGTTCCGCAAGCAACTATCTTATCCGTGAAGGCTACACATCTAGCATTGATCGTCAATATTAACCACATTGTAGATTTAATTAAAACATCCAAGGTCAGTTATCTCACTCAATTTTAGTATAGCAACATACCGTTTATATTGATAAAATTTATAGATTGTGCTGCCTGAAACATGCTCTTCACCTGTCACGCCATCAGGTTCTCCACCTCCTCCGATTCGTGAAACATTATGCGCTACTAGAAGTGTATCGTCTTCTGTGCTACGTAGAGAATCCATTGAACAAGAATACATGTCCGATGACAATTCCACGATGACAACTTCAACGATAGTCCCTCGAGGAGATATAGATGTGGTAAGAAATTTGAAAAAAATTCACATCTACTATTCTAATCGCTTCAGACGAGTGATTGTGATGAATTTTTTGATGCTGATGAGTTCGATGTTGAGTCCAAAAATGGTGACATGAAGGAGAATAAGACGGAAAAGGAAAACGTTTTGGAAGATAAAGAAAATGGAAACCACCCAATGGTAGAAGAACACAAAAGGCCAACTTTCCGAACTGTAATTGTTTTTCCTATTCATGTTCCATTCAATTAAAATACAATTCAGGAAGGAGAACCTGTAACGGGTCACTATGACGAACTGTTAGTCAGCCAAGACCACACAATGTTCCAGACGATTGATAAGTTGGCAGTCGAGCAACTGAAGTGAGTTTTTCGTAATTTTTTTCAAGTAAAGGACTAAAATCTGAGTATTGTTCACCATATTATCCAGAATTCAAAAAACTGATTCATGGTAGTCCAAGGAGGATTTCATTCATTTTCTTCCCTACTTTTTACGTTCAGATACGCTCTCGCTGGGGTCGAAGACAATGTATGGAGTTTATTTGCTGAAGACGGGCCAATGAGAATGTACACCCGACAAATCGAAGACGAAGGAGGTCTCCCGGTGGATCCTTTGAAAGCTACTCACTCAGTTGAGGGGGTGACAGCACTTGAATTTATGCACTATTTCTATGACGCTCGTTACAAAATGCTGTGGGATCATACTTTAGAAGCCATGAGTGTTGTTGAACATATTTCCCCTGATTCTGTGGTACTTCATCAAAAACATAAAACAGTTTGGCCAGCGGCACCGAGAGAATCTTTATTTGTTTCTCATATTCGACGTGTTGATGAGCATAAAAGAGATGGAGCACATGATCTATACATTGTTTGCAACCGGGATGTTCAAAGAGCCGACGTTCCGGTAATATAAAAGTGACAATATTATTAAAGCAAGTAGTTATTTTCAGCTCGGGAGTTCGTCATCTGTTAGGGTTGGTCTCACTGTTTCAATGATTTGCGAAACAATAGTGAAAGATCCTCATTTGCATAGGAAGCTTACAAGAGACGATGTCAAGTGCAATATCATCTATGTATCTCAAGGTAATTATATTTTACAACCTTTCGTCAACCTAGTATAGTTCAAGTACAACTCAAAAGATATAAATTCAGCTACCGTAAATGTTGTAATGGAATCCCATGTTCGAAGAATAGGAATATTTACATACTCAAATTCCGTAAAAGTTACAAAGAATCGATAAGAATCAACTTTTTGCTTGAAAAAAGTCCAGTTTTTACAGTTAAATCAAAAGTTAGAAATAAAAACAATTTCGGTCAAAATCCCAGAATTTTGTTAGGTTTTTCACATTTTCACACCGAATTGGCACAGATCAGAGAAAAACTGAACTGAAACATTAGATTATTAACCAGTCACGAAATTTTTCTCGAAAATAAGCGCTGCGGTATATTTTTGACCGATTTTCGTCATAAATATCATGGAAATTCGCAAAGTTACTTTACGGATTTTGCGAAACTTTTGAAACTAGAAACTCATGGACTTCAATTTACGGTTATTTGTTTTTCATAAGACTCATATGTTCAGGAGAGAAACAGGTCGTAGCTTAGATAACAACATGTCAACCTAAATTAACTTCAGTTCACCCTGGCGGATGGGTCCCAACTGCAGCACTTCGTCACGTCTACAAAAAAGAATACCCTAAGTTTTTAAGAACCTTCACAGAATTTGTCAAAAAAAATGTGAAAGAAAAGCCTGTCAGCATATAACTTGCTTTCTGTTTAAATACTTGTATCATGCCTCCCGATGTTTCATACTTCTGTCATTTTTCACTTTGTAACTTATAATGTAAATAGTATTTTCCTAGCTTGACAAATGTTTGGTTGTGAACTGAATTACTACTGACTACCCTTTTTTTGGAGATGAAAAGTTTTTTTTACTGCTTTTTTCAAACTGGTCAAACGAAACTTCAATTACAAACTAGAATGGTACCCATCCAAAATGAAAGTATATTCATTTGTTGTTGTTTAGAATAATTCGTACTTTTAAACATACTCGCTTGTAAACATCTTTAAGCAAAGAAGTTCATAGTACTAAATTTCAAAAACGATAATTGAAAAATCAAAATTTCCAGATAAAACCAACCCGCGGATATTTTTCGCTAAAGGATGTATTAAAGCCAAAAACTGAAGAGGATGAGAACATTCCAACGTTATACTTCGATCCTCATAGTTCTTTCCTTAATTATCGTTGTATTCATAGAGGAATTCAACGTCGGTAAAGGATACATTTTTATCGCAAATCGATACAACGGTGAAGTCATTCGCAATATTACAGTATCAAGAGCAGGTTTAGTAATAAAAAAGAATTAAACGCCCATGTTTAAAATCTTAGATAAAAAAGAGAACATTGGTATTGTTATTGTACTAAATAATGTGAAAGACGAAGACAACTATCAGATGGCACTTGATACAGTAAGATGTTATGGTCGAAACTTTCAATACGATGTGCATGTGATTCACGCAAATGAGGAAAAGAGTATAATGGAAAAATGCCAACAAAAGGATGTGAGATATCCTGTCTTGTAACTCAATTTTCAATTGAAGCTTTCAGTTCATGTTTCGACGTCACTGCGTTCTTTCTCTGAAAATGAGTTCTATTCCAAATACTTGGCTTCTGTTTCTGGATGGCGATATGGGAATCATAAACCCTAATCATCTGATAGAAGATTATATTCCAGAAAACCCGAAGGTTCTAGCAGACATATGTTGAATCCCAATTTATTCAATTTAGATTCAAATAGTTTTCTACAACCGTATTATGAATCAGGAAGTCATGGCTGGATCCTATTTAGTTCAAAATTCTGACTGGTCGAGAAAGTTTTTGATGTTTTGGGCTAACTTTGAAGATAAACTTCCTAATTCTTTCCATGGATCTGATAACGGCGCAGTTCATGTAAGTTATCGAAAGCTTTCTTATTTTTTTTATAATTTTCAGGCTGTCATTTTATATCAAGCCGCTCCCGAGATTAGCTCAAAAAGAGAATTTTGTGTGAAAAATTACTGGGAAACGTCGAGAGATTATGAAAGTTTGTCCACATTTGAAGTATGTGCTCAAGAGTTAATTCGCAATAACTCCATCCCAGAGATTAAAATTCTGCCGAAGGTTCGTAGTGGCGTAAACTTGTTCAATCATCTAAATGATGCAGGGACGGCTTGCGTGGGCACGTGATGGATGGCTTACAAATTCAGTATGGTCTGAAACCGACTTCATTTTTCACGGGTGGCAGAAAAAGTAAGTGATATGGCTTTAGGAGGCAAACATTTAGTTTTCTAGACGGAAGGATAAACTGATATTTGCTATGTGGCATTCTCCTCTGATATATGACAAACCATGGAATTTGACAAAATGTTCGGAAGGCGAAGCCAGCCAGAACTGGAGATATAAAGACACGTTTATTGGCAATGTCATCGATGTTGATCGGAAATTATTCGCTACAATCCAGGATGAAGAAAAATCTTATAAAAAATATTTAGACCTCGTTGCAAAGAATATTCCGTTATGAATCCCCATCCAGCATAATTTGCGATTGCAAAATAGTGTCATTTATTACCACAAAAGCCATATTATTAATAACCATAATGCATTTACCCGAAATCATGATCTCCTAATCCTAATCGAACTTCTCTGAAGAATTATCTGTGATTTTTCTTTGTCTATCAGAATGTGCCATAATTGTGATTCAATGAAAAATTTCTCCTTAAATTCAAGCTTGTAAATATAGTTTTACACAATTGTTGCAATGCCAACACTGTATCGGAGAGAACGAGTTAAGATATTTCAGTTTAGAGCGCATTTACAGCCTTTTTGAATCGCGATTTTCTCGAGAAATTTGTGACATTTTTTTTCTTTCGTTAATTATTTTGTTTAACTTGGAAGGTTTAGTTCGGTACGCTATGTTATTGTTAATAACCAGAGAATTTCGACATAGGTTCAGCTGCCGTATCATGTCATTATAATCTAAAACTTGATCTTTTTATTGATAGTCTTGTGAACTTCGTCATTATTGTTCTGAGGACACGCAATAAATTAAAGTATGGAGATTGAAACAAAAAAAATTTTACTCACGTTAGCGCTATTAACTGTGAAATTGCATTTTCTAAAGACGATGGTTCTTTCTTGTGCGCTTTTCCATCTCTTCTCATTTTTCTTTGGACGTGGTAGGTAAATTTATTGAATCGTTTGAAAATATTTTCTGAACCGATTTGAAACATTCGCCTTTCTACATCTTCTCAAGACAGGAATTGTGCGGTAAAAGACAGAAATCTACATTTACATAAGTCTCTTCCCCTTCTGCAGTGCGCTCACTATTTCTCAGGTTCTTTCTTTCTTTTCCAAATAATCGACACTGTCAGCTAGTTGCGGCCGAAACATACAAGACGTGTTGCTGCGTGCGCCTGTTTGCCTGCCTGATGCTCATTCAATACTATGTTCGATCAATTAATAGTTCACTTTATCTTCCTCGGTTTTTTCGATGCCCTGAGTTAATGGATTCAGGTTCTGAAATCTTTGTTCTCATCATTATTATCATCATCTGTCTCTTTGATGGAAGCCGAGCTACTATGCTTTTCCATTCCTTCGATACGAAATTTCAAAAAAAATTGTCTTTCTTTACAGTACTTCATTTCTGATACACTATCTTACTATTAGAAGTCAGCTGACTACATGTTTTCGAGGTTAGATAGTACAGTTATCTGATAACTGATAACTTTACTGCATTGCAGAAGTAAACATCTATTCCGTTGTTTTCTGCATTCCATGCTTCACATCGTGAAAATTCTACTTAGATGATTGAAAAAAACATAGTTCTAATAAAGTGGTGAACTTTTCAATATTGGGACGAGTGGTTCAGGTCTACCCAAAAAATTCGAGGTACGGCCTGCCACTGACATAGAAATTTGAAAAATTGAGCAGATATACAAAATAGATTTTGTCATATACTGTTTCATGTTTTTCTCACGTATTTCATCTGTTTCATTGTGCCTGTGCCAAGACGGGTTTCACACTGGCAGTCCTTATGTTCTCTGTCTCACATTCTGCGTCTCGTTGCTTTAGTGCGCTCTCTCCCTGTTTCTTTGGCTGTTGTCTCTCTTGCGAATTATCGATCCATTTTTCTTCATTCATCCTCTCGTTGACGGGGCATAGAGACCTTTTTTTTATGGTATTGTCGACATCTAGAAGGCGAAATAATTGCTCAGTTTTGCAACAACGAAAAAAAACGAGTTTTTATCTTTTTTTAATCATCCTTTCGGCTGTACTTCCGTTTAATTATTTTTTTTCATTCGAAATAAAGATCGATTACAGGTAGCGAAAATCAAAATAGAATGGCATGTTTGCGGAAATTGAAGGAGGACATTATAGTGCTTGAAAAGCTGTTCCCCAAGAAACACAGTCGCTTCCAGGTGAGTGCATCATCCACTAGAAAGTGTAAGAAAAGGGTTTTTTTTTAAAGATTTTGAGTGCATCAGTCGATGAACTTTCGATGAAGTTTATTACTGCCGAGAACAAAGGAATTATTATCACTGCCAACATACAAGAAAACTATCCACGCCAGCCTCCAATTTGGTTCTCCGAGTCTGATGACGTGCCAATCATAGGAACATCCCTCCAACGTCTCACGGAAACGGAAGAATCAACTAATATTCTACACCAAGTGCATAGACTTGTATCAGACCTCTGCGCTTTCTATGGACTCCAGACTCCTTGTGAATTGCCACAGATTGCTCCACCTGTCAAAGAAGATATTGACGAGGGTCGAGGAAGTGATATCAGTGACACTACGTCCGAGGTAGTTCAATTTATTGAGAAGAATATAATTTTTAATTCGAACTTTCAGCCGATTGATGACGACATGGCCGGAGATGCCGAAGAGGACGGAGAAGAAGGTGAAGAAGAGGAAGAAGATGAGGAAGCTGAAGGAGATATTGAAATTGTGGAGATGGCTGAAGAAGATCCAACATCCCAACAAGATATCGGAGTATCGAAGGAGGGGCTTGATATGCTCGATAAAGTATCCCGAGTAAACAGACAACAGCATCTGGATGGAAAAGTTCAGGGCTCTGTCACAGCAACCGATCGCTTAATGAAGGAGATTAGAGATATTCACAGAAGCGAGCACTACAAAAATGGGGTATACACTTTTGAGCTGGAGAAAGATGAAAATTTATACCAGTGGTGGGTGAAATTGCACAAAGTTGATGAAGATTCTCAGCTCTTCGAAGACATGAAGAAATTGAAGAAAGAACA
Source organism: Caenorhabditis brenneri (assembly GCA_000143925.2). Lineage (NCBI taxonomy): Eukaryota > Metazoa > Nematoda > Chromadorea > Rhabditida > Rhabditidae > Caenorhabditis > Caenorhabditis brenneri. Next base: position 234,900 of record GL379975.1, read on the forward strand.
GAACCAGGACCACTTGCTATTCAGCTTCACATTCAATGAGAAGTTTCCTTGCGATCCACCATTTGTTCGAGTTGTAGCGCCACATGTTAGTACTTAAAACGAAGGGAAATATACTTAACAACTGACGAATTTCAGATCACACAAGGCTTTGTTCTTGGTGGGGGCGCAATTTGCATGGAGTTGCTCACTAAGCAAGGATGGTCGTCAGCTTATTCTATCGAGAGTTGCATACTTCAAATCGCTGCGACTTTAGTCAAAGGAAGAGCTCGAATTTCGTTTGATAATAAGGTTTTTCCTTCCTTGACTTGTTCATGTGATACTTATTACATCCATGTTTTCAGCACACAAGTTCATATTCATTAGCTCGGGCTCAACAGTCGTTCAAATCACTCCAACAAATACATGCGAAATCAGGATGGTACACGCCTCCGAAGACAGAAGGATAATATAAATTTGTCTATTAATAATGTCCTCCTTCTAATTCCGCACACTCACTTTTCGCTCTCGACTTGGTATTTGTAATCGTATTTGCAGCCTTTTTATATTTCGACTTGAAATAATTCCATTGGTTTATTGAGGCCCTATTGTTCTCGATGCTTTCTTTCAGCGGGTACTCTTTTTATCCATTTTTTAGACTATTTCCTATACCCGCTCTTTGTCTCTAATTTCTCCCCGTTCTCAACAATGATATGTACATCCACAATCCCTTTCTGAATTTATGTACGTCTATAATGTTCAGCTCTCAAATTTGTCCTTCGTACTGAGAAGGGAATAACGCAAAAGTTCTGATTATCTTTTTTGAAATCCAATTCAAGAGATTAGAAACATTCATGTCCATAACCAACCCAATCAATAAAGTCCTGAACAAGTTTGAAATGCTGTCTGCTTCACTTTTTTGTTCTGCTATGATGTACATTATACTTTTTTGGAAATTAAATCTGGTTTTATTTGTTTTTTTTTTTTTATATATTTTACCATAATCGCTGGATTAAGCTTATATTATATTTCGAGGGGAGTAGCTACTCCACTAGTAGTAGAGTTCATACTTTTTCCGTTGTGACTATATCAATGATGCATTTATCACAAAAATGTCATTGAATAGCTTTCTAATTTTCGAATCTAAAAAAATTATATTCCGGGCCGATTCAGTTGAGTTTTTGCTGAATGTTTAATTCTGAATATACAGTGAATATGTACGTGCATACAACTCTATTTATCGAGGGCACTTTGAGAGTGCACCACTATTAGAATTCAACTAGAGGCACTCAATTTGAGTATTTCGGTATTTGATATTTGATTAGTATTTAGTATTCGATTTAAAACAACAAGGTTCAATAGACTTCCTGATTGATTAGAGGATAACACGCGAAAAACAAGAAAAACTCGGTAAAAGTTAATTTTGTTCCGAATAATATACAGAAACAGGACCAGATGGGTATTCTACATACTATAATTTTTCGAGAAGTTGCTTTGTGTTCCTTCTCGTATGTCGTTCAAACGCGTTGAGAAGAAGCGTCTCGTTTTTGAAATTTTTTTCTCGCGCCAACTTTACGAGAGACGCAGGCATTGAGACACCCACAGCGCGAATTGTCAGCATTTTGCATTTCCACCTTTGCCAAGCTCATATGTTTAGGTTATTCAGTCATGTTTTCTCCGGAGTTTATATGCTTCGAAACAAATTGAACAAAATACTTGCGAACAGTAATTTTGTTTCCGACTGCCAAAGAGACATTCATCATGTCGTAGTGGTGGTCTTGACGCGATGATGACAATATGAATCGGCGCCAACTGAACTGGCCGAACGCATATGGAAAAAATACATCTCTTGTCGCGGAGTATTTCCTTTTCATTCTGTGTCGATCTAAATTTTCCGTTGTCATTCGATCTTCCTCACACGTTCGTGTTGACATATTCGAAATTTGTACTTTTTCAGCTTACAATGTTTCTCACTCGCAGTGAATATGATCGTGGAGTCAACACATTTTCTCCGGAGGGGCGTCTCTTCCAGGTAGAGTACGCTATCGAAGCTGTTAAGCTCGGTTCAACAAGCATCGGAATCAAGACCAGTGAAGGAGTTCTGCTTGCTGCTGAGAAACGTTCAACCTCTAAATTGATGGTGAACGACGCCATCGAGAAAATCAGCAAAGTTGATCAACACATCGGTGAGAAAAAATTTCATGCATGAGAAACACCATATTCAATTTTTTTTCAAAATCATAGGGTCCCGATTAGACAAGCTTCGCTTCTGATGTTCATTGCAAGTTTTCAGGTGTCACGTTTGCTGGGTTGATCGCAGATTCGCGCACTCTCGTCGAGCGAGCTCAGATTGAAGCTCAGAACTTTTGGTTCACATACAATCGAAAAATCCGCGTAGAAGACGTCACTCAATCAGTTGCAAATCTCGCCCTTCAATTTGGAGACGACGACGTTAAAGCCTCAATGTCTCGTCCATTTGGTGTTGCCATGCTGTTCGCTGGTGTCGACCAGGAGGGCGCTAAGTTGTTCCATCTCGATCCATCCGGAACATTCATCGATTGTAAAGCGAAATCAATCGGAGCTGCAAGCGATGGAGCCGAACAAAACCTCAAAGAGCAATACCATGATGTAAATTGGAATTCAGTAATTATCAATTGAACTCCAATATCTGATTTCAGGCTCTCACTATCAAGGAAGGACTCAAAATGGCTCTAGCTATTTTGAAACAAGTAATGGAGGAGAAATTAAACTCGGCTAATGTCGAAGTCGTTGTCATTAAGCCCACTGTCGATTCGAAAGGTCGCCCAATCGGAGATTTCCAGAGAGTTTCAAACGAGGAGCTCGATCAAGTTATCTCCTCTCTCTAAAAACATGCTACTATCTCTTTTTTTCGACTAAATTCCTTTTATCTATGATGTCCAGCTCTTCCAATAAATTATTTTCGTTTATCATTTTCTTGAATAATTTCTTGATAAACATTCAAATTTTCATCTAACTTCCCTTGTTCTAAAAAAGCATTTCAATCGTGATAGCTTGAGATAGGCGCATATGACAGTGAAAACTTAAACTCGAGTCCCGACAAAAACAATCGGAAGCAACACTGCACACACTTTCCAAAAAAAAACGCGGTTTTGCACCAATTTATTGTATATCATAAAAAAAAGATAGCCAAAACTTGCTTTAAAGCATAGAAGAGATAGGAAAAAAATTTCAAATGACTCGAAGTTGGCTTGATTTAAAGTCCTGTTAGGAAAAATTCATTAATGTTTTCTTTTTCTTTCACCATTATTTACAAATTTCACGAAGACTTGCCTTGCAATCGCAACTTTTCTAATGCACATGTCGATTTACGAGATGTGTTAAAGGCGCGGCGAGAAAAACAAGCGAAGGGTCTCGCAGCGAAATTGCTTTTGCGGCAACTGAATGGAAAATTATCACTGTTCCTAAAAATGTTCTGTGTCTCTTTCTTTTCTCCTCTTTTCCACCGTGTTTTTGGTTATTTTCTGAAAAAGTTTGAAAATAGGTTGCGTTTCAGACGTTTGTAAACTCTCGTATTTGTTTCTGTTCAATCTTTATTCTCCGATTATCAATTTTTTTACTAGAACTTCTGTTTTCAGTCTTTAAAACGTAATCGCACGCGATCCTTAATTCACCAAGATGGTTAGGGAAGACAGATCTACTTGGAAGGCTAACTACTTCGTCAAGCTCATCGAGTTGTTCGAGGAATATCCAAGATGCCTTCTTGTCGGTGTTGACAATGTTGGATCCAAGCAAATGCAAGAGATCCGTCAAGCCATGAGAGGTAATTATAATCTCCAATTTTCTTAGTAGTTACTTTTATTAAGGACACGCTGAGATTCTCATGGGAAAGAACACCATGATCCGTAAGGCTCTTCGTGGACATCTCGGTAAGAACCCATCACTCGAGAAGTTGTTGCCACACATCGTCGAGAACGTCGGATTCGTTTTCACCAAGGAAGATCTCGGCGAGATCCGTGCCAAGCTTTTGGAGAACCGTAAGGGAGCCCCAGCCAAGGCCGGAGCCATCGCTCCATGTGACGTCAAGCTCCCACCACAAAACACTGGAATGGGACCAGAAAAGACCTCGTTCTTCCAAGCTCTTCAAATCCCAACCAAGATCGCCAAGGGTACCATCGAAATCTTGAATGAGGTCAGCGCTGGCATATTCCGTTCCTTTATTGAATATTCAATTTCAGGTTCACCTCATCAAGGAAGGTGATAAGGTCGGAGCTTCTGAGTCTGCTCTCCTTAACATGTTGGGAGTTACACCATTCTCATACGGATTGGTTGTCCGTCAAGTCTATGATGATGGAACTCTCTACTCACCAGAAGTTTTGGATATGACCACCGAGGAACTCCGCAAGCGTTTCTTGTCTGGAGTTCGCAACGTCGCTTCGATTTCTTTGGCTATCAAGTACCCAACTTTGGCTTCCGTTGCCCACTCTTTGGCTACTGGACTCCAAAACATGTTGGGAGTTGCTGCCGTCACCGACGTCACTTTCAAGGAGGCCGAGACTATCAAGGCCTACATCGCCGATCCAAGCAAGTTCGCTGCTGCTGCTCCAGCCGCCGCCGCTGCCCCAGCTGCTGCCGCTCCAGCTGCCAAGAAGGAAGAGCCAAAGGAGGAATCCGACGACGACATGGGATTCGGTCTTTTCGACTAAACCCTCAAGTTGTTCTGAATTTGTTGTTAATAAAATGTTATCAAAAATATGTTTTTTTTTTTCCTTTTTCGTAAAGTGTTGTGAGGCACATTTCTATTTCAATTGGTTATCAATTTTTTTTTCCGCGTTCTAATCATTTGTTACAGTTACTGGCCCCATCCATTCAAGATGCTGATCTACAAGGATATTTTCACCGGTGAGTTTTTCTCGTATCTGTTTTAGGTTGCGCACTCCTTAAGCAAACCTGGTGACTGGTGGTTCCGACCGTTTCTGTCTTTGTTCGACAATGTCTTATTGTTGTTCATTGTACGGCCGGTTTGTTTCATCAGTCAATACCAAGCTGGCGAGTTACGTGCGATAAATGGTTGACAATTTTAATTGAGCTTTTCTATAAAAACGGTCAATGACGTGATACCGTATTTTTATAGACGCTTATTAAAAATTACATTTTCAGATGACGAGCTTTCTTCTGATTCCTTCCCAATGAAGCTGGTCGATGACCTCATCTACGAGTTCCAAGGAAAGCATGTTGTCCGCAAGGAGGGAGACATTGTCTTGGCCGGAGCTAACCCATCTGCTGAAGATGGCGAAGACGAGGGATCCGATGAGCATGTCGAACGTGGAATCGACATCGTTCTTAACCACAAGCTTGTTGAGATGAACTGCTACGAGGACGCTTCCATGTTCAAGTCCTACATCAAGAAGTTCATGAAGAACGTCATCGATCACATGGAGAAGAACAATCGCGATAAAGCCGACG
>GL379975.1:246585-261809 GCA_000143925.2 Caenorhabditis brenneri
TACTGTTTCCCACTCTGTGTTTAAAAATAATCTTGACTTCACAAAGAATTGAGATGGATCTTCAAAAAGAAAAGCGGAGTACAAATTGTATTGTTCCGATGCGTTCGATTTAGAATTAGCCATTTTCAGGATTTCAGAAGAAACTTGAGTCCATGGTAAACATGACTTCCCATTGACAGTTGTCGTTTTAGTGCCAAAATAAGAATCTCTATCTTTCTCCCAACATGTTGTGATGTCATCTTGACAAGAAGAAAAACATCGCCTCCAAAAAGAGCAACCAGATACAGTAAGCTCATCTTCGATAAGTGCATTATGAAGAGATTCGTCTGTATGGGTGGGCGGTTCCGAGTAATCTAGAGGAACACATATGTCGCGAAGTATCCTCAAAATATCTTTGGTTTATTAGAAATAGTTGTTCTTAAGTCACTTTCTTCCAATTGTTTTTAGAAAATCGTTTGCCTTTTCATCTAGAACTGCTATCCAAGGTCCAAATTGATTAGCAATAGCTCCGGAACTGATGCAACTGAATTGAAAGAATGTTGAAGATGTCTTGTTAACAAGTTTATACCTTTTTGTAGACAATCTGTTCATTTTGATTGGTATCACAAAACGAGATTCATACATCAAATCAACATCATCAAAGAGTCCAATTAACTGCGGAAGATCCAGAATATCCGACATATCATATTCTGTATATGGGAATCCATTTCGGTTCAAACAAACGAATTCTGATGATGTTTCAGTTGATTGTCTGCATGGTTCAAAACACGGAGATTTGAGACCTTCTTCCAAATGACACCATGGTCCTAAGGGATTTTCATCCGGATTCCGACAAAAGTTTTCGTATTCGTCTGGTAATATTCTTTTCATACTAAATGATGAACTGGAACTATAGGAGTTATCGAATGTTGAATTAGGAATAGTAGACCAAAACAGACACGGACGTCCTAGAGAAAACATAGAATAATATGAAAACAAATTGAAATATACCTTGAAAATCAATATTTCGTCTTCCTCTATACCATGTCATTGGACCTTTTGAACACATGAATCTAGGATCTTCGAATGACCTTGATGTGGAAGTTATACGGGTAACATTATCAATTGCATTCTTTCGGAAACAAAATACATTTCCACTTTCATCTGTGTGATAATTAATTCGATGTCCGAAAATCTCATCAGATTCCTGATTCTTCTCACAATCATCTGTTATTGAGACCTTCTTAAACTTCTGACTGAATTGTTTGGGAGAAGTAACACTGTCTGAATCCAAGGAATTCAATTACGTCAAGGTACGAAATTACCTATAATTCGAAAGAAAATGAGTGTTATAACAACACAGACGGGAAATTTCATATTCGAAAAGAGAAATGAAATGAAAAAATAAAGATTTATTCTCGTTTTTTATTGAGTTCCGATTGTTCGACCTTCAAGGGTGGCGTTGAATTAGCATTGTCTGGCATGACTACGGTCAATATGTTTTCGGAGGGTGAGACAATCCTGTAAAGATTAAAGGCGTTCTAAACCTTTGTTTGTTGTTTTTAACTATATTAAAAACGGCACCTATTTTTTTCAATCAAAAAACTCACGGTATAAGTTCAGTTTTTTTCGTTTCTTTGTTCTTTTTGACTGGTTCATACCATCCGAGAAAGCTTAAAATTGTAACCCCATAATTGTAAATTTTAAATCCAACATGACGAATTAATCCATATTTTCTTCGTTGTCTTTTTGCAAAATTAACTTTTCGTCGGAATTCATCGAACTCTCGATTCGCTTCCATTTCTTGTGCATCTATTTCATCCAATTTTTCTTTTATTTTTTCGAGCAACTGAAATTTCGATTCAAATTTTACAAGGGAATTCAAACAAGACAGAACCTTTTGATTATTTGAATGAACTGAATCAAATTTTGATCTCAATGTCGATATTTTCTGAGTCATTTGATGGATACGGACACTCATCAATTCACTCACATCCTTAAAAACAAATTCAAATATTTTCAAAAGTGCTAATCTATGTTGAACCTTCACTCGTCGAGTTACATTCTCGAGCGATTCGTGTAAACTTTTCTGATGCTCTCCGCAAAGCTTCATTAGAGTATCAATTCTTTCGAAATCACTTGTTGCTAGAAAAATGATTTCAGAAACAGATGGACACTAATTGAATGAACTTACACATTTTAGAAGTTTTTACTAGAAATGGTGAGAGAGATATTCATTTTATGAATTCTTTTTTCTTATTGTTCGTTCACGTTTTTTTTAATTGTTAACAACAACAGAACTTCATTTAAGTTACCAATTCATAATGTAACAATGTTAGCAGGAACGTTATGGGCTACCAAATCAAGAATTCAGATAAAATAAACAGATTTAGACCGGTTGAGCAACACCTGCTGCATACGGAGGTGGTGGTAACATGTTGGCTCTTTTCAGAAGACTGACAATATCAATTGGACGATTATCAGAGAAATTGGTCAGTTGGACGAGTTCTTCTTTGCTTTTTGGAAGCTGAAAAGATACAATTGAGTTGAAAAAATGATTTATTTCAAAATGAACCCTTTTCTCCAAATAAGTCCATAAAGCCAATGTTTGAAGATAATATGGATGATCCAATCCGAAACAAACTTCAAAAATATTCATTGCATCGAATGCATAGGGCATTGCTTCATCTCTCTCATCTTTCTCAATTAGTGCTTTCACAATATGAAGAAGTTGGAATCCAACGTGACGATCTGCTTTTGGGAAACACATTTTGTAGTTATTATAAATTTGAGTATGCATGGAGGATAGGTTATCCATAGTAAGTGTTCCTGTGACATGGAATAACGCTGTCCTGAGTCTTGCCACATAGACATTTGATGGGTGCAATACTTGTTCCGCTTTAGCAAGAAGATCTCGGAGCTGTAAGAATAATGATGTGTTATGAATGGAATCCCTATTTAGGATCGGGTAAAAAGGTTGAAGGTTCGATTGTGCTTTGGGCAAAAGAATTGCATCGACCGGGAATCGAACCCGGGCCGCCCGCGTGGCAGGCGAGCATTCTACCACTGAACCACCGATGCGATGGAATTCTATATTTTTCTTGGATAAATTCTCCACCATGGGTCTGATGGAGAAAAAGAAGATGGAAAACTGGAGGATAGGGAAGAAAGAAAACGCAAAAGTGGCGGAAAAAAGAGGAGATATCGGGAAGTGAGGGAAAGTGGTGGAAGGAAGAAAAAAGAGGGAAAACAAATGAAAGAGGAGAAGTGTTCAAAACGAACAAAAGACCTCCCAACTGAACAAACAAACCTTATTTGGTAGAGCTTTCTGAATTATTTATTAATTATATGGCTTTTTTGGTCAAGATTTGATTTGTAAGTTTCTCTAGATACTCGATATATTTCAATCATTGGAATAAATTTCAGATACAGTTCTCTTCCAAATTATCCCTCTAGTTAAGTGAATTTGTTTTTGGGATTCCCTCATGAATCATTCAGTCCATAAACCTCAAAACTTCTAGGAGAAGTGCCATTGCGAAAAGGAAAATTTTGTAGTTACCTTTTCACACTACAGGTAGACCTATTGAAAATAACCATTCAATTCTCTAAACATTAATGCCGTTCTATTAGAGGTTTTGGGTGAAAGGCTGATTTGTTTTTCATTAAATTCAAAAACTTACGATATCAGCTGGACATTTTGGATCAAAAGAAGCTGGAAGACTTTTCATATACTCTTGAGCCGCTTTCACATCATTCTCTTCTACAATTGTTTTACATTTATCACATGCAATATTCATGGGTTCCTCAGTTTCAGATGTAAGCTGAAAAGTAAATAAAGTTCACTATTTTCAATTTTGAGCTGTAAAATTATACAATTGGAGCGTCACAAGAAGGATTGGCACAACGAATTGCGGTTAGAGCATCATCTTCTGGATCCATGCATCTGGTGCATTCACAGTTGAAATACCATTTCAAGTCTCTTCTTCTCACAAATTTACTTCTTCCCACATCAATATATGAAATAAATGCTTGTTCAGTATCTTCAGCATCAACTCCTGGTACAAGTGGACGAAGACATACACGATAACCATCGAATACCATTGAACAAGTTGGACGACACGAATGATTATATTTAGATACACCCAAATCTAATGCCATTCCAACTTCATTACCAGCATTCGTATGAATACTATGAGAATTAATTGATGCTTTACAGAAAATATCAAAGAATTCTCCTTTTTCAATCATGTCATCTTTACGGAAAAGTCCCATTTTAGTGAAGACTTTCTCAAAATGTTTCATCTTCTCTTCATCTTCTCTGAATTCATTAAAATCTTTTGAAATATTAAAGAATCTGAAATTCTAACTTGATATCAGTTTTATGATCCACGAGACTCGAGAATTTTCTCTCTGCTTCTATACCCAATTTGTCTCCATTCTTGTCAAGGAACTGTATGCGATCGATAACTTTTGAAAGGAATAACACTTCAGTGAGTGGAAGATTTGGAAAACTCTAAAATACATTATTCCTATTCAATAAGTGAAACCACCACTAACCGCTTTCAGTCTTTTACACTCTGGTTTGTGTACCAACCAAGCAGTCGCCTGACATTCTTTGCTACAGTACATTGAGAAGTTACAACTGAAACAAAGTTATGAGAAGAGGGAAAAGAAGAGTAAAGTATATCAACCCTCCACATCGAAGAAGCTTTTCTCCTGGAGCAGGACCCCGAAGACAATTGGCACAGAATTCATTAACTTTGGGATTCAGGACTTGAGTGGCAAATGGAGTCTCGAAAATCTGAAAAGTTCTTCTCTGTTTTTTTGTGAAACTGATGCTGATTTCTATTCATCAGAATCAGAAATGCATTTCAAAAAAAATCTAATTTGATTTCATTTCATAAATTAAATTCACCTTTATTCTAGCATGAACTGAAGAGATTTCATCTTTTGGAACCAATGGATCTTCTTCTTTTGGAATATTCTTATTCTTTTTAACAGCCATTATTCAATGAAAAGTTTCTTTAAAAAAAAAAGATGAATAGTAAAGATTTTTCGAGAAGAAACAGGAAAAATGAGGAGAGAAAAGCGGAGAGGCCGGTGGGATGAGTGTAATCACAGCAAATATTACACAGAGGCACTTGGAGCACTTCGAGTCGATATCCCGGAGCTCCGATTTTTGTAAAGCATGTTCATCCAGGAAACTCATTTTATCTGACAAAACATAGTATAATCTGTACTCGAGTTTTCCACTGATAGAACGTTTTTATCCTTTTCTGTAGTATTGCTTTTTTTATTCGCTGATGCGAAAATGTTTCACGATGAAGTTTCACAAACGCAAATATTTCACATCTCTCAGATTTATCGGCTTGAGACTACAGCTAGGCAATGAAAATGCAGCCTGGCTGGTGAAATTCACATAATTGATAAAATATAGAAGAATCGAAGTTATTGGGGAATACAACAGGGTCGTGGGTTTGTTAGAGACATGATAAAATGATAAGGTGTGTAGCAATAATTCCATAGTCATTAGACTAGGAAAGTTATCTTTGAAGAGTCTAACAAAAAAATTAATAGAGAAAGCTCACACGGAATGCCCGTATTTGTCAACACAAGAATCAGAAAGAACCGCATTATAGGTAGGAGTTGTTTAAAAAAATATATGGAGAAGAAACAGAACTTTTAAAAAGTTAGATATGATCAAATGTGAATAATCATCTTTGTGGATTAGACTGGGGCATTTCGAGAACATCCCATCTGCTCGATGATTTCGTTTCCGGCACGACTGATTTGAGCGAACCACAATCTCGGACAGCTGAATTAGATTCATTTTAAACTAGGAATCTCCTCGTTTTTTTTTACATACCTTACACGTCCTTGTGCATCAAAAAGTGAATGCCACTGCCATGGTCCGTCGCATGGGATCATTGGATCAAAACTGGCGACTCGATGACAAACCTCGACATATGCTTTCCAACAATAGTCACAACGAACGTTAGTGCCCGATGGAACTGCTGCAGAAGAAGCACATTGCTGTGCAACTGCATTTGAACTGAATGTTGTTGGCATGTAGTCGATGTAGCCGCTTGATCTTTTGATGTTGGAGTACGAGTAGTCCGAAAATGGAGTCTGAAAATGTTTTGAATAATATTCTTTTGAATAACTTTATATCAATCTTACCTTCATCGTGACTTTCGCTTGAGATGGAGCAATCAATCGAGTGTATACTCCATTCTGACTTGGATGACTGATTTGGCTCAAGTTGGCACGAGAAGTGCTTGCCGACTGTTGCGCAATTGGCTTGTAACGAGCATCAGGAAGCAAAAAGATGTCCAAGTCCACCTCGGCAGCTGGATCCATCATCATCTCATTCAGTTTCTGATCATTGTCATTGAGTGACAATCCAGAAAACATATTCTCTGATGAAGAAGCTGAGGAGAATCCAGAAGATGGTGTTCTCATCAACATTGATTGTCCGCCTGATTTACGCGAATGTTGATAGACGGGACGGTCATACGCCTGATATTGATGTTGTTGAGGGATCATTTGACAAACTCTTTTATCCTTTTCGATGTAGGCAAGCTCCTGTTTCTGATTATTCGTTGAATAACGCTGCTGTGGATACGGCACGTTAGAAAGAATAGTTTTTTCCGGACTGGTAACCCGAATAGACTTGGACAGTTGACTGCGACGAGCGAGTAGCTCGGTTTGCGGACGGAGAGGAAGCAGCTGGAAGAAAATTTATAGTAGTAAGAGAGAGAGAGAGAAATTAAGAACTTGTTTTTGGAGGAGCGTTTAGTTTACCTGCTTCTTCGGGCCCTCGTTGTGCGGCTTCGAAAAGGCTGAGCTATTGTTTGCTCCGGTGCAATAGCTTTTCTGAAAAAAAACGATCTGCTCGATGGTTTCGTTTCCGGCACGACTGATTTGAGCGAACCACAATCTCGGACAGCTGAATTAGATTCATTTTAAACTAGGAATCTCCTCGTTTTTTTTTTTACATACCTTACACGTCCTTGTGCATCAAAAAGTGAATGCCACTGCCATGGTCCGTCGCATGGGATCATTGGATCAAAACTGGTGACTCGATGACAAACCTCGACATATGCTTTCCAACAATAGTCAAAACGAACGTTAGTGCCCGATAGAACTGCTGCAGAAGAAGCACATTGCTGTGCAACTGCATTTGAACTGAATGTTGTTGGCATGTAGTCGATGTAGCCGCTTGATCTTTTGATGTTGGAGTACGAGTAGTCCGAAAATGGAGTCTGAAAATGTTTTGAATAATATTCTTTTGAGTAACTTCTTATTCAATCTTACCTTCATCGTGACTTTCGCTTGAGATGGAGCAATCTGTCGAGCGTATACTCCATTCTGACTTGGATGACTGATTTGGCTCAAGTTGGCACGAGAAGTGCTTGCCGACTGTTGCGCAATTGGCTTGTAACGAGCATCGGGAAGCAAAAAGATGTCCAAGTCCACCTCGGCAGCTGGATCCATCATCATCTCATTCAGTTTCTGATCATTGTCATTGAATGACAATCCAGAAAACATATTCTCTGATGAAGAAGCTGAGGAGAATCCAGAAGATGGTGTTCTCATCAACATTGATTGTCCGCCTGATTTACGCGAATGTTGATAGAGGGGACGGTCATACGCCTGATATTGATGTTGTCTATTTTGACGGGGACCATCATTTCTTTGTCTGTAAAGATGATTAAAGTTGTGTTGTAATCACATGCGATATCTGCTGAATCGAATGACTTCGGATCGAACGCAATTCAAAACTAATACTATGATTGAAACACACAGATTGGAGATTTTTGAAAATTTGGGCAAGAAATGAAATTAGAAAATAAACTGTCGTTCGAAAAAAAATAAATTGTCTTTCATTATCGTTAATGGAGTTATCCAACTTCAGTAAAAGGAGTAAAATACCTCCGAAAACCCTATTCAAATGAAGTAAAAAAACCTCCAAAACTATAGTGATATTTATTTTCATTTGTTTTGGCTTGAAAAATCGAGTTCAAAAGGTCACGCTTCCAATTTTTTAATGACGTGATGACGTGGCAAGCCAAAAACAATTGAAAACATCACTATAGTTTTGGAGGTTTTTTTTTACTTCATTTGAATAGAGTTTTCGGAGGTATTTTACTCCTTTTACTCAAATTGAATAGCCCTATAAGCTTGTTTTTAGAAAGACGGCAAGATGAAAAAAAGTTCTGCGACCTTGCGTGTAGACTTCTCTAGTGTTGCACGGAAATTTTCGAGAAAAAACATTTTTCGAATTAATTTGATTTCTATAATTCTCCTAAAGTATGTAAATTCCACGCTTTAAAATGCTTTCATGGCACCAATTTTTTCTGAAGCGCTTGATTTCGGGACTTTTTTGCTTTTTTTTTCATGTTGCTTCAAAAAAATTCGAGAGAAACAAATCGGGAAAAAAACGATTCGGGCTTCCGGAAAAATTATTTAGGTGTGTCAGATTTCGCGCAGATTGCGCAATCGATTGCAGAAAATAAATTACTGTATTAAAGGAGTAGTTAAGTATTTAAAAAATATGGTATTTTTACATAAATAAATCATAAAAAAAAAACGGTTCTGTAGAGCAATCTTTCCTCAGATTTTTTCAAGTCAAAACTATTTTCAGTCCACCGACAAAACCATTTCCAGCCCACCACTTCTTCAAGCGCTGAATTTTTCAAAAATATTCTCAAATTTTTCTGTGTAATGTAAATCGGACGTGATGTTTTTCTCACCGATTTTTTCACCGAATAGTTTCCTCCGTTTCTTTTCCTCACCAAATATTTTTTTCCGGTTAAATTTCTTGAACAAAATTTCTGCACCCTGATTCGGGTGATCTCACTTTTCCCAGTGCTATTCGTGATAACGAGTGATTCCATACGAAATAGATGCTCTTTTTGAGTTTTTACAAAAATATTTTTTTACCTGTGTCGCACTCGGCGTCTTTCGTGCTGCGGTCTCTGATTTTCGTCATTGTCATCTCCGTATCCTTCCGGCTCTTCTTCACTCGAAAAATCGAATCCACCAAGAATATGGGGTGTTATCAACACCAGTCCTTCTCTCCCGCCTGTAGCCTCGTATAATCTCGTACGGGGATGTAAAACTTGGTTTTCAAAAAGAGCCTGGAGCCTCGAATAGTGGGAATTCAAGACAATTCCATTCCGTCTCAGATACCGGGCACTCTAAAACAAACGTTTCTTATTTTTTTCAAACAAAACTAAATCTCCAAACTCACTTTCTTCAAAAGCGTTATAACCCGAATACGATAGTTTAGTTGGTAGAACAAGAATAATCTCTCCCCTCTCCTTTCGAGGTTAACGTGTAGAACCATGTTCATAGGTGAAAAGAGGTAGAAGTGAGGAGATGGGAGAAGAAGATGGGAGAGTGCGAAACAAAGGTTGAATAAAGTCTGCCAACAAGTAGATCAAAAAATAACAATTCTGAGGTCAAAATTTGTGGATTCTTTTCATGAACCGTATTTTAAATCTTTATCGGACTATTCACGTTTCGGAAAGCTTCCTCATCCGAGAATATGTTTTCTGGATTGTCACTCAATGACAATGATCAGAAACTGAATGAGATGATGATGGATCCAGCTGCCGAGGTGGACTTGGACATCTTTTTGCTT
Organism: Caenorhabditis brenneri; assembly: GCA_000143925.2. Classification (NCBI taxonomy): domain Eukaryota; kingdom Metazoa; phylum Nematoda; class Chromadorea; order Rhabditida; family Rhabditidae; genus Caenorhabditis; species Caenorhabditis brenneri. Next base: position 256,214 of record GL379975.1, read on the forward strand.
CCCGATGCTCGTTACAAGCCAATTGCGCAACAGTCGGCAAGCACTTCTCGTGCCAACTTGAGCCAAATCAGTCATCCAAGTCAGAATGGAGTATACGCTCGACAGATTGCTCCATCTCAAGCGAAAGTCACGATGAAGGTAAGATTGAATAAGAAGTTACTCAAAAGAATATTATTCAAAACATTTTCAGACTCCATTTTCGGACTACTCGTACTCCAACATCAAAAGATCAAGCGGCTACATCGACTACATGCCAACAACATTCAGTTCAAATGCAGTTGCACAGCAATGTGCTTCTTCTGCAGCAGTTCCATCGGGCAATAACGTTCGTTGTGACTATTGTTGGAAAGCATATGTCGAGGTTTGTCATCGAGTCGCCAGTTTTGATCCAATGATCCCATGCGACGGACCATGGCAGTGGCATTCACTTTTTGATGCACAAGGACGTGTAAGGTATGTAAAAAAAAACGAGGAGATTCCTAGTTTAAAATGAATCTAATTCAGCTGTCCGAGATTGTGGTTCGCTCAAATCAGTCGTGCCGGAAACGAAATCATCGAGCAGATGGGATGTTCTCGAAATGCCCCAGTCTAATCCACAAAGATGATTATTCACATTTGATCATATCTAACTTTTTAAAAGTTCTGTTTCTTCTCCATATATTTTTTTAAACAACTCCTACCTATAATGCGGTTCTTTCTGATTCTTGTGTTGACAAATACAGGCATTCCGTGTGAGCTTTCTCTATTAATTTTTTTGTTAGACTGTTCAAAGATAACTTTCCTAGTCTAATGACTATGGAATTATTGCTACACACCTTACCATTTTATCATGTCTCTAACAAACCCACAACCCAGTTGTATTTCCCCAACCACCTCTATCCTTTAATAACATAATCAATTTTGTGAATTATGTGAATTTCACCAGCCAGGCTGCATTTTCATTGCCTAGCTGTAGTCTCAAGCCGATAAATCTGAGAGATGTTAAATATTTGCGTTTGTGAAACTTTATCGTGAAACATTTTCGCAACAGCGAATAAAAAAACAATACTACAGAAAAGGATAAAAATGTTCTATCAGTGGAAAACTCGAGTACAGATTATACTATGTTTTGTCAGATAAAATGAGTTTCCTGGATGAACATGCTTTACAAAAATCGGAGCTCCGGGATATCGACTCGAAGTGCTCCAAGTGCCTCTGTGTAATATTTGCTGTGATTACACTCATCCCACCGGCCTCTCCGCTTTTCTCTCCTCATTTTTCCCGCTTTTTCTCGAAAAATCTTTACTATTCATCTTTTTTAAAAAAGAAACTTTTCTTGAATAATGGCTGTTAAAAAGAATAAGAATATTCCAAAAGAAGAAGATCCATTGGTTCCAAAAGAAGAAATCTCTTCAATTCATGCTAGAATAAAGGTGAATTTAATTTATGAAATGAAATCAAATTAGATTTTTTTTGAAATGCATTTCTGATTCTGATGAATAGAAATCAGCATCAGTTTCACAAAAAAACAGAGAAGAACTTTTCAGATTTTCGAGACTCCATTTGCCACTCAAGTCCTGAATCCCAAAGTTAATGAATTCTGTGCCAATTGTCTTCGGGGTCCTGCTCCAGGAGAAAAGCTTCTTCGATGTGGAGGGTTGATATACTTTACTCTTCTTTTCCCTCTTCTCATAACTTTGTTTCAGTTGTAACTTCTCAATGTACTGTAGCAAAGAATGTCAGGCGACTGCTTGGTTGGTACACAAACCAGAGTGTAAAAGACTGAAAGCGGTTAGTGGTGGTTTCACTTATTGAATAGGAATAATGTATTTTAGAGTTTTCCAAATCTTCCACTCACTGAAGTGTTATTCCTTTCAAAAGTTATCGATCGCATACAGTTCCTTGAGAAGAATGGAGACAAATTGGGTATAGAAGCAGAGAGAAAATTCTCGAGTCTCGTGGATCATAAAACTGATATCAAGTTAGAATTTCAGATTCTTTAATATTTCAAAAGATTTTAATGAATTCAGAGAAGATGAAGAGAAGATGAAACATTTTGAGAAAGTCTTCACTAAAATGGGACTTTTCCGTAAAGATGACATGATTGAAAAAGGAGAATTCTTTGATATTTTCTGTAAAGCATCAATTAATTCTCATAGTATTCATACGAATGCTGGTAATGAAGTTGGAATGGCATTAGATTTGGGTGTATCTAAATATAATCATTCGTGTCGTCCAACTTGTTCAATGGTATTCGATGGTTATCGTGTATGTCTTCGTCCACTTGTACCAGGAGTTGATGCTGAAGATACTGAACAAGCATTTATTTCATATATTGATGTGGGAAGAAGTAAATTTGTGAGAAGAAGAGACTTGAAATGGTATTTCAACTGTGAATGCACCAGATGCATGGATCCATGTGCCAAACCTTCTTGTGACGCTCCAATTGTAAAGTTTTTTTATGAACTCCCGGAGTACGAAAATTTTGATAAAGGTTGATTATTTTTTATTATTTATTTTGAATACACATCCAAGATGTGTGAGTTGAAAAGAGAAGAATGAGAATACATGAGAATACCTAGACAGTAAGAAATGGAGAAAAATTATTATGAAAAACGGAATGAATACAACAAAATTGATTGTCGGGGGCAGATAGTTTATCTTTTTCTAAGATTTCTGTTATTAAAGTAAGTTAGATCTTGTGTCTAAAGAGGTTTGGTTAACTATTCTGCTAAGAACGCGATTGGTGAAAAAATTCTCTTTAACAAAGTTTTACAGTTTAGTTTTTACGAGTAAAAGTATCATCGGACGGTTAATCAGAGTTCATATTTTCATATGATCCATGGTCATTTTTCCGGTTTCGGGATCCTTCAGTCGTCACTTCTAGCATTCAATTGTAACGCTGGCCAAACACAGAACTGTAGAACACCGGAGCTAACGTTGAGTGATCCTAATCTGCCGTCTTCACACTCCATGTCCAAGAAATGTGCGCAGTTCAGGTATGTATCCTCTGCATGCTTGATACGCATCTTTTTGAGAATTCTGAAACAAAAAAACATGAATGAGCTATCTCCACACATGTCCAGATAAGCTCACCGGTCGTGCGCCCTGCAATAAACATTCTCAAAATGAACATTGTGAGATCACAAACCTTTCAAAATGTAGGTCTTGGTGAGTTTAACGAGTGAACACCCAGCTTTAGTTTCCGTGCCAAACATTTTTTGGAAGTAATGCATTATTTTCGGATGAGTAGAAATCATCAAGACCTTCATTTTGATATGTTTGTAAGCTCATAATTTTGATTTTGAAAAAAAAGATCGCAAGACTCGTTCTAGACATGGCAAGCTCGGCTGGGCAAAACTCACGTTGAATTGTAATAAAAACGCTCAGGTCTCCTGGTCGGCTCCCAAGGTGTTGTTACCAGTCGCTCAAGAATAGACTGTTCTCGAAAAATTCCAGATTTGAGAGCAATAGTTAAATGTTCCAAGTTTTGATATGATACATTCGTTCTCCATTTTCGGAAGAATTCTGTCAAATCTTTCATCTTCAGTTGTGTGGCGCCATACATAAACAAATGGCTTCCTTTAAAGTGCTTCAAAATCATTGGCGTCAAAGACTTTGAATGAGTAATGTGTAACAAATCTATGTCAAATATCTTTGAACTTATTTTGAGCATCCCAATATGTCTCGTAAATATTCTTGCAAACTTCTGGTTAGGATATGTTCTATAAAATATTTCCAAATGACTTGCATCAACATTGTCTCCTTCTATGTATGATTCTTCTACTCCTTCAATATTTGGCAAGTCTCCCATGTTTTCGTTCATCATCGCAACGACTTGAGAGGGAATAGTTCTTCGGAAAAAAGACTGTATGTGCATTTGAACTAGAAAAATGATGTCCTTTCTCTCATTGTGTATGAGAATGAATCTGTTCTTGTTTTTAGCTGCTGATACTCTGAGAAGTAGGATATGAGATTTGAATGCTTTGTCACAAAGTTAAATACTCCTAAGAGCACATACCGTTCAAAGGGATAAAAACACCCCGTTTTTCAGTTTATTACACCGATTCTGGCTGACTTCGAGTATGCGCCGTACAGTCAAATGTTTTTCTACAGCTTAAAAAAATGTTGTGAGTATTAACAATGGCTAGAATTACTTTTTTTTGGTTTATAGCTGACAACTTTTTTGTACATCCACTCTCACGGCAGATAAAGCTCGTCCAATACAAATACCTCAGTTTCTATAGAAATTCCGACTATTCAAAAACACATTATTGAACGAGCTCTATCTGCCGGTAAAGTGGTTGTACAAAAAAGTTACCAACCACAGAAATGAAATTTGAGCTATGGTTGATACGCACAATACTTTTTTTAGCTCTAGAACAAAATTTGACTACGTGGCTCATACCCAAACTGAGCTTAAATAGCTAGAATCAACTGGACGACGGCGGTGTTCGTATACTTTTAAACTTTACTGTATGTATCAACAGAAACCATCCTCGAATAGAGCGGGGAAGATTATTTGAAGAAAATATTCATGTCCATGCCAATAACTTTTTTAAAAATCAAAATCGAAAAGAATGCAAAATTTTCAGACATGTAGAACTCACTAACAATTAAATGTTGATATGATTGTGAGCCTACAATTTAATTTTGAAGCAACTTATCGGGCAAATAGTCAAAAGACTCTTGTGCTAAATCTCAGTGCTATAAGGTGATTTTGTGCTACTTGCCAGTTTTCCAAAATCTGACTCTTGTGTTATATATCGAGTGCTATTTTCGCCACTTTTGACGTCTCATGACTTTTATCTCATTTCTTAGCATATCAAACATAGCGAAAATATCACTAGATCTATAGCGCAAGAGCCAAGCTAGCACTTGAGAAAGTCGCTTGAGTATCTACCGATTTATCGCAGTTTGGCCATGTAACCTTTACAAATCATTATACTAGGTCACTCCGAAAACTCAAAATTTGATTTTTTTTTCCTACAATTTGAAACTTTTTTCATTCCCAAGACTTTTTTTTAGTATTCTCTTCATATATTTATTTTAGTTTTTCTATGAAAATTTTCAGCATCTCAACTAGAAAATGATCTTCAAAAATAATAAGAAATGCAGACGGAATTCTCAATCCTTTTTCTCGGATATAACCAGTTAGGTAGAACAATTTCCATGAAAGACCTTTAAAAATATGAAGTGAATACCGAATATAAGATTAGGAATAGTCAAAAAGCAAATTATGGGTTTTATGGACTCGAAAAGAGTTGGAGAACATCGTTAAACAAGAAAGAAACAACTTTACCTGAAAAATAATTTCATATCTCCAATCCACAACGCTACTGCTTCCTCTCTGATATATTTATAGGGAGAGTGCATTATACTAATCACATTTTCTCCTCCACAATTCTCCAGTTCAATTATTTCTATTTTGACATTATCGTTTTTTTGAAGCCTGAATCTAAACGAAAACGCATCCAATCGAAGATTTCTCATCAGTTTCTGTAGGTTCAAAGAGCAAATCGATAGAAGAAAGAGTTCAGAATAGCTTAATTGCCTGAATACTTTCAACTGAACCAAAAAGGGAAAGTTTAATATTTTGACTGGCATTCTGAAAAAA